>JBBPKI010001273.1:1749-13614 GCA_038089155.1 Nevesoporus exiguus
TACGGCGTCGCTCGTTCTTCTATCCGCCACAACTAGACATGTATCGATATGCTCGTTCTACTTACATAAAGTATTCCCGCAGATTGATATTTACCATACTCTATTAATACACACGTAGAATACCCACCTGGTAAGTAATTGGCTCGATGCCATTGGTGCTTCCGGGGATGCTATTTCATAGCAAGCTTTCTGATTGTTTTGGTGGACTACCATGCTTGAGAAGGTTTCCCTCGCACCCATAATCGTGGAAAAGTGACCGATAGAAAACTCAAGTACTCATAAGTAGTGGTGACTTCTTCCTTTCACTTGTATGACTTGCTGTAAAATCCATATCTACAGGTTGCCAAGTGGTCAAGCAAGCTTCCTGCCGCCTGCAGCGGCACTTGAGTGCCAATTCTGGACTCCAAGTAGACTTTATTCTTGGAGTCGCTCACTGTGCGAGTTACCTATTACACTTCGCTACACGCGAACGGCTCGCGGATCTGGCTCGCATCCAAGGAATTCATACAATGTATCCCTTGCAATTCCAGGCGAGATATAGCAGTGGACAATGGGGGACGTTCCCGAAGGTACATTATGAAGGTGAAGCGTGTATCATGCACCCTGTGGTCTGGCTATGCATATATTCGAAATGCGAGGGTTCGGGGTGAGCCACGAGACACGAGATGAGATTGGAAGGTGTAAGTGGTCGGAACCGTACAGCGAAGGTATATTTGAAATGAGACGGGAATACACCTCGTACGTACGCCAACGTGCTCAGACACAGGAACGGGATCCTAGTCGATCCCATTCCAAAGCGCCGGCAGACACTTTTCGTCAACCAACGAACGCATCGACGTCATCCCGCAATAGATCGTATGGAGTGCACCACACCAGTGGCCACTGATTGGCAACCGACTCCATCGGAGAAAGTAGGATATGAGCCGGCCGACTGAAGTTTTTGGAGCTTGGCGTTCTTAGCTCCCTGGAGCCGTGGAAGTCCTGTAAAGAAGATTGCTTGTGGCCCTGCCGAGGTAAACTGATGTGGAACGTGGTGCGGTCCTCGTACTCGGGTTGACGTTAGGGAGGCAGCTCCATCGATGGAATTCTGCGATGTCCGCGCTCCATAGCGGAGATAGTGCCTTCCATGATCAGCTGGCAGTCAGTCAGTCACCTGACTTTGGAGTGGAAGGAGGGCCCCAATCTAACTATTCCTAAGGACGTGGACAGCCCCGCCTGTGAATCAACTGATAAGTTCAAGCCAAGAACTATGTCTACATCGAGTAGACCACTGGTAGGATATTCGGTTCCGGGAACATGCATGGCGTGCGGAACAGCCCGGGCTGTCGGATCTCTGCTTCTACAGTGCCACTACAAGTGCAATGCGACGTCAGTCATCCGTTTGTCAGAGAGCGAGAGGCAGCACACTCTGCGGGACCGCGCATCACAAATTCCCGGGGAAATTAACTTTGCGCTTAGCAATATTGAAGACAGTGCACCGAGGCGTAGCAGCTAAGTACGGGAGGCGGAACTTGCTTATTAAACCTGGCATTAGTGACCCGGGGAGGCGGTGTAGGTTTGAGATTCCGCTCATTTACTCGGCAGAAAGTAACACCGTCGGGCCGTCTAGGGTGTTCGAGGTCAGGTCAAATTAATGTTCGGTAATAAGTAATTGTGGTTGTTGAGCGTGAGATAATGGATCACATGTGGGCCACACATGGCTGATATAATGCCACTCAACTCAGCTAGAAGACTCTATTAATTATCTAGCTTTTCAGCAGTCTAGTATATAAGAACAAAGGGTAGAATATGTAGAACTGTAGGATGCTATATAGTCACTAAGCATCCTAAGGTAACTACTAGTGCGATGGAAGTAGTTGCTTATGTAGACCAAGATGCATGGATAATCAAATATTCCAACACTCCCCCTCAAGCAATAAGCCTGGTAAGGTTAATGCTTGCCCAATGAAAAGGGAAACTAGGTAGAATAAAAGAATAAAATACCTCTAAAAATATTTGCAGCATCAATGCAGAAGTGTTTCCGTAGTGTTATATGGTCCGTGGTCCGTTGTCCGTGGGCAGCGCCGGAGTAATTTCCTGATATGGTAAGTCGCGGCTCAGCTCTTGCTATGCGCCCGACTTTGGCTGGCTCTGGGGCCTCCGCCCTCGCGTTTCACGCGTCGGGGTCGCTTCCCCGTCGTCTATAATCCAATATACAACATATGCGATCGATTATACTCGCCAGATATGGCCTCAGCATTGCTGTGCGACATGGTGAGTGGATCTAGCACTGTTGAGTCTTCTAGGTCGCGTTTTCATCCGTCTTCGACGTCGCGGTGGGTCTGGATCATCGGTGGGTCGCCTGTAGTGCTTGTGAAATGGTGTGGCCAGCTTAAGTACGTCCACCTTCGTACGCTGGCGCGTTCTGTGCTGATTCGCCTTGTCAGCTAGCGACCTTGTACCGACTCGTTTTAAGTCGTGGCGCGTGTCGCTCGTTGTGCCGCCCATTTCACACCGCCCTCCATCGGCCCCGGCTCCATCTTTTTTGCGTTCCGAATCGTGCTCAACGGTCCTCGACGCCTCCTGGACCTCAACATGGCCTCCTGGGCTTATAGCTCGAGATTGCGCGTTTGTTTCGTCGAAGCGCTCGTCTACATCGTGCTCTGGTCGTTCTATGTGAGTCTGGTAACCTCTCTGTATCGCCGCTTGGCCGCTCGGGTCGTGTAGTTCGCCCAGTGTCCTCTAAGGTGGGTCTTCCTCTACCCTCGATTCTAAATGTTCCTGGACATGTTCTGACACATTCATTGAGCACATTTCTAGTGTTGTCGTCGCGTCCCGCTACTCTCGGCGCGTCCGCTTCGTCTCCGGTAAGTTCATTTTCAGAGCTCGCCAACTTTTTCCTCTCCCCATCTTGCTCGACGCCTGGGGGCTCGTTCTGTGCGTTCGCGGCTGCATCTGGCGGCTCCAGTGGGTCCAGTAAGACCGTTGGCGCATTTTCTTGCCACTCTAGATGCTGACTCGGTCCGCTCATGGCAAACAGCATCTGCGTGACCCCCTTCAAGTTACTGCTGGTGCTGTTGCGCCATTGTCGCTGTCGCTGCTGCTTCGTCGGCCGTTCTCCCTGGACTTGTGGTGGTCCCTCGATGTCCTCCGTTTGGTCTCTGGATTCGTCCTTCACATCTGGTGGCTCGTCCGTCACGCCCGCGCGGTCTGATGGCTCGCAGACTGGGTTGCCCGTCTGGCATTCGTTGTTGTCCGTACCACCTCATGGGTCCTCTACCTCACTCCGGGACCACCTTGGCGCTTCTCTGTGGCTGCTTGACTCTGTTCGCGGACCCGCGTGACTGGCCGTCGTGCCTGACTGGCGCGCTGGCCCACTCGACTCGCTCGGGCTTTCCATGGGCTCTGCGCTGGCGTGGTGGCTTCCGGGGTCGTTTATGACATTTGTGCGTACGTCCTGACTTCCTCGGCTGCCTGGCCCCCTCCAATCTCGTCCTCACGCTGTGCGGGACAGCTTGCCGGTCTCGTTAGGGCTTCTCCATGCCTATTGGGGTCGTCGTCCATGTCGTCTGGACCGTTTGTGACGTTCTCCAACCTCTCCTCGTCAGCAGCACCGGCCCTCGTCGGGGTCTCTCGCTCCCCCTCGAGCGACTTGCTGACGGCCTCTGGTATGTGTTGCGGGCGCAGTTGAGCTGCGCTCGCCATCTGACCTCGATCGACGGTCTCCGTGACCTCGACTTGACTCGTTCGACCATCCAGACCAAATTCATCCGTCTCCACAGCCTCGACGCGGTCGTCGCAGGTTCCCTGGGTGCTCTCGTATGTGGGGTCGATATTCGTCTTGCCATCATCTTCTTCGCCCTCTCTGCCTGCTCTTGCCTCGAGCGGGGCATTCCATTGGTCGCGTGATTCGTCCTCTGGCCTTATTGGCTCAGCGCTCGTCGCGCTCGGGTTCGCGACGTCAGCGGTCACTTCGTGGACCTTCTGACGCGCCGTTTGGAGCTTCAGAGGCTCTGCTGACCGATGGCAGGCTTCTGCGCCCTTTCCGTTGTCATGCTGACGGTCCTGGCCCCTCCGGTGACTTTCTGACTTGACTTGACTTCGTGCGGCTTCGCGTCCGGCTTGTATAAGGTGGCGGAACCATGCAAAACGGCCTAGGGTAACTACTAGTGCGATGTAAGTAATTGCTTATATAAGCTAAAATGTGTAGGTGATCAAATATTCCAACAGAATAGGGGACTGATACTCACCCTTGCTCATCCATCTCGTCCGAGGCCTACATCGAGTAGACAACTGGTAAGATATTCGGTTCCAGGAACATGCATGACGTGCGGAACAGCCTGGGCTGTCGGATCTCTGCTGCTACGGTGCTACTAGTGTAATGCGACGTCAGTCATACGTTTGCCAGCCTGAGAGCGAGGGGCGGCACACTCTGCGGGACTGCGGGACTGCGGGACTACATGTCACGAGTTGCCGGGGAGACTAACTTTGCGCTTAGCAATATTGAAGAGAGTGCACCGGGGCGTCCATATTGCCTCACCCGACATACGCCATATGTCATAGGTCACTGCAGCGGCTCAGCCTTCCAGTACGCCACGTTTGGTTTGCCAGTCAAAGGTACTGATGAAATGCCTCCTGTAGCTCAATTACTATGCGCCGCAGCCTTTTTTGAGATGAATGGCTATTCCACAAATTACCAAATTACGCCAAGGCACAGGTTCGTCATTGAGGGGTACCATTGCATTCATTCTCTGTCCTGCCAGTCGAACAGCGTTCGATCAGTCACGCATAAACGGGCATCAGCTGACCTGTGGTTGTGGTCACGATGTGCTATGGTATGCGCTGAACGCACGCACGCTACTTGGCTATCACTTGGAATTGATTCATTTCTTCACTTTCCTCTTTCAATGTGCGATCAGGCTTGGAACCAAAAGAAACGTGCGAATTCAATGGTGTTTCGAGCGGTGGCTGAGGACACCAGGGTTCGACTTACAGTCACCGTGGGGATCGAATTTAAGAAATCTAGCGCGTCTCTACCAAGCCCCTGGGTGGCGCCAAGAACTGACGTGAAGATACGGAGCCCGTATGATCTTGTCATTTCTTTGTTAGCCAATAATCCACATTTCAGGCTGTGGACAAGACAAACGCTGACTCGCTATTTCGCTTCATTTTCCACGCGGTCAGAAGTCCTTCTGCCTCCCTGAAAATTTTTTCGACCTTGTACTGACTTCGCTGTGTTCTAGTTCAAGCTTGGCACTGTCTTTTTCTTTCCGACTGATTCATTGCTGATTGATAAGGCATGACCACTACCAGAAGTCTCACGCCTAAGTCCAGTAAAATGCTGAGGTCATTTCAGCTTCTCGGTGGTCTGGAGGAATGGGACAAAGGAAGCAACATGGCCTGTACAAGTTGGTCATTTCCGGGCAGTAAGCTAATTGGTAATTACCGCCAGGTGGTCGGAATGACTCAAAAAGGGGTAAAGCATTGCTCCGATGAAGGGCAGGCTACCGATGGTGTGATTTAATGGTGACCAAGAATAGAGGCACGTGTATGACTGATGCTCTTACGCGGAGCTGAAACAGATAAACCTGGTTTTGTGGTTGCATTATACTGCATACTACTCCTACTGGGATCGATCTTGCGGCTGGCTATTTGAGCCCCACTTCAGCCAGTCCTGTTCCATGCGGCAAGTGGCGCGAATCGTTTCTTACTCCTTGCTGGCTGGCGACCTCAGACAAATTTTCAAGCATCTTGGGCGGCGGCATTAATGCTGCCAGTAGCATGTTCGACAGTTCACGTTGCAGTAAATGGACCACCTCGTCTTAATGCTGGGTTGAAATCCGGCCCATGTTGTCGCGTTCTGTTCACGAGGCCGAGCGGAGTCATTTTCCATCTACTGGGACCGTGTACCCACTTCATGGAACTTGCCATGTATCCTGCGTGCTCTTTATATAAATGGAGGTACACATGTCTTGCTGGAGCCCGGGCCGGTGAGCCTTGAGGCCAGCTTGATGCAATGATGAAAGTAGAAAATGAATAAATATCGAGTGCCGCGCCACGCCCAGCGTAATGAGTATGAGCATTCCATCCAGGCGACCGGTCGTGCCGCAGGGGAGGGCCGCCATGCCCGTGATGCCAGTGGCTCCGCAGCCGGGACAGCCGCGGGCGCTTCTTTGGTAGGCCCTTACACTGCTTCCGACTAAGAATATAAACTGTACTCGAAGACTGTGGACTCGGAGCGCCCGTCTCGTTTCTTCGTTTTCCCTCTCAGGCTTCCCGCTCGTCTCACTCTTCTCCAGGTTCTTCTGTGCCCTACTCAACCTCCCAGTCTGCCAGAGCGCTTGTTTTCTCCCTGGTCCGGGGCGACCGCGCTCACGACAGTTCAAGTTCAAGTTCCGGTCGATCATCGCGGGGGGATGCCATTTATTGAGATGTCGTTTGTCTTTTTTATCCGTTTAGTGGTGTCGATATTTCGTCTTTGCGATCCAGCTCGTCGTTCTCCGAGTTTTGAGATCGGAGTCAAGAGATACTGCGGGTGACAGTACGCGTACACTCCCAGGCCAGACTGCCGACCCGACCGCGTCTGAGCTGTCTTTAAGCCAAACTCGTGTCAGCCGTGACAACCCCAATGGCCCAGCAGCTTTGGCAGACGTTCAGGGTGCTATCATCACAAGCAGTGCCAGCAAGTAGTTTCGAATATAAAGGTAAGGTTGCGTCGAGCGAGATTGGAGGCAAGAGTAAGCTCGATATCGAGGCAAGTGAACGGCCGGACTCGAACAATGTGAGTGTAAACGACCTTGAAAGCTTTACGGACGGTTCGGAGAGACTGGAAGTACGTCCAAGGTATGTTAGAAGTTTTTTTTTCGCGCTCGGCAGTGTCATGTCTGCATCGCCCCGCTAGGTCAGCTGTTCCTCGGTCTAACCAGACCACGCTTGATAGTACACTATAGTGACAAGTATATACATACACAAACAGTAAACTTCGTTTTGATTCAGGCGTCGTTCGTTGCTACAGGAGAGCGCGTTTCCAACCCACGCCCTCCCCGGCGATAATACAGCGGAAGCCCAATGCCATCGATATGGTATTGCTCCCCGACCAATTCCTTAACCGCCATCATTAGCTTGTCCAGACGTACCACGATACCAAACGCGGTCGACACGCCGACACAGAAATTCCTGCGATGGCATGTTAGGTGATGAAGAGTCCGTGAAGATAGGAGAGGAACACGTACATATACTGCAAGCTTTCGAGCGTCTCTTCCGTTAACACCCTCGGTAGACCAAAGTCTTCTTCGGATTCTTCATGTACGACGTTCAGACCATGATGGTACTCCATAAACCGGTTAAGGAGTGGACATGGTGTTACTTGGGGAAGAGGATCCCCGTTCCGAAGGGAGGATGATATCAAACCTAACCAGGGGGTCCATGTAGCCCTCGTCAAGAAAGCGGGAATCACGTACTCATGACGGCCAGCACGTCGCCTTGGAAATCTGCATCCGACAACCGAGTCCGCTTCAGGAATGCGTGGGCCCATGCAGGCTCCATTTGCCCTAGGACCGATGTTAATTGAGACAATAGACTTGATATCTGACTGTACAAGTCTATGAGTGGCCGAACAACTCGGGCTGAAGGGAGACGGCCTACATCTGCAGCTCCAGAATTCGTTGATATCTCTGTGCGGGCCATTTACCCCGGAGCGAGAACTGCAGAACATAAACACAGGAAACTGAAATCCAGTCCGTAACGAACCTCGTACACGGCATTTTTCTTTAACACGATAGACCTCTTCAACTTGCTTACGATGGCAAGAAGGTGCTGGACAATTATAGCTGTCTCGCCTTCTTTCTTCGTATTTGCAAACGAAATTATAGAACAATATGCGGATCCTATCTCCTTGGTAGCGGTGGACAAAGACTTGCGCTGATACTGACGAATCGTCGTCGACGGAGGAAGGAACGAGAAAATGCTACACAATGCTCAGAATAGAGGTGTTGACGCCAGGGAAGACCCTTACCCAGCAGCCACCACACCAATCGTCACGAGGACAAATCGTTTCTGTTGAGGGGAGTGAGAAAAGGGTAGCAAGTGATCCAGATAGCGGGGCTCACCCAGGTAACATCGAAACCATATCCCGGTGAGGATAGTGAAGCAAGATGAGTATCTTGGTACGAGTATCCGAAAACCTTTCGATTTTTCATCAAGGATTAGGACGCGAAATTGAGGGAGTCACTTCACGTACCAAAGCAGTTGTAACCCATATAATCATGTTGGTGATCGGAGAAATAGGCAAATAGAGGTGACAAAAGAAAAAGAACGGGAAACAAACAAGACAAACAGCCGCCAAACCAAACGCATTTCCTTTGCCAGATCCTGTTGATATGTACCTGAAGTGGGGTTATGAAGTCGCATTCGTAGCATGAATTGAAGGGTAAACGAACCACACTACCGTACCAATGATTCCTCCAATGAAGGTGCTCATTATGCGTGTCAGAAGCCCAAACGTAGTGTCTCCACGGAATCGAGAAAGAGTGAGCTGGGCCATTATTCTGTTTGGTGTGAGATACACAGGTCTTACAACGCAAGTATCGCACTCACACCGCCCATACAGACTTATTTTCTTGGGATCGAGATGAGCCCTATACGGAGCAAAATTGTAATCACACCCACTGAATGCATATGCTGCAGATGACTCAAGGAACGACGGCAACGCTAGAAGAACTGTAGTCATGTCAGCATCTGGATTTCAGAGGCCACACGTAGAACGTCTCACTTGTCAGTATACCGGCTTTCAGGGCGAAAAGAGCATTTCCCCCTCCTATTCCTTTGGCTGTATGGTATACCCAGTTCGCACTTTTCTCTAGCACGTTCCGGGGAGGCAAGGCGTCGGGATCTCGACTCGCTGCTTGTCCAAGGTCTGTCAGCGACGTCGGATCCAAGCCAGGAATCATATCTGAGGATCGTTGACTTAGCAAGAACTCCATACGCGAATAGCAAAGGCAACACACCGGGGTTCTCGTCGTCATCTCTGTCCACCATTTCGGATGGCTGCCATGTTGTGCGATGTGTCAACCACGAGATGTGCATCGTTGGGAACCATACTCTCGGCGCTTCTCTCACAGTTTCAAGGCGGACTATCTCGCTGAGCTAGTAACATAGGTTTACCTTGTTCAAAGGTGAACACGATATTTGTACATACCATGTCCCGGGTGCCCGTGGCAAACTGTATGAGATGATACTGATAGACATAACAATGGAAAAGATGCCTATGGGGTGTGATTTCATGCTCCGTCGACGTTTCATCAACAGAAGCGAATAGGTGTCGGTAAGGGCCGAGAATGATGAATCTTGAAAAATGTAGTCAATGAGTGTCTGCACCGTCTGTTTTAGACGTAGAGAAACCAACCTTTTGTGGTTCGTAAAATCATTCAAGCTCAACGACAACTCGCGGAGGAGATCTTCATACTTTTTAATCCTGTCCGTACGAATTCGTTGCTTGTCCTCTCGGCTCACCCAGAAATTGAGACGATTATCCTGGACGGAGCCAAGCCACTCGCATGCACCCTGGAGTCCACGCTCGCAAACTTCAAGTAGATCTTGGCAGCTGTCGCTCAATAGTTCGTTGGCCCTTGCAACATGCATTTCTGAATCTGGGTGGGACAAGTGCGTTGCCTCAAGGTTGAGGTAGTTAAGGGATTCAAAGACGCCTACGGCCTGCTGCTCTGCTGTAGTAGTGCGGAATAGCGCAAAATGGAGAAGCGAACTGTGGGACTGAGCGGAGTGGTGGGAGACAGTGCGCTTATGGGGCGAATGTACTCTTTTACGATGGTGAGTTGCCGTCC
The DNA here is from genome assembly GCA_038089155.1 of Nevesoporus exiguus. Taxonomy (NCBI): domain Eukaryota; kingdom Fungi; phylum Basidiomycota; class Agaricomycetes; order Boletales; family Boletaceae; genus Nevesoporus; species Nevesoporus exiguus. Next base: position 11,568 of record JBBPKI010001273.1, read on the forward strand.
TGTGATGCATATGTGAAGCCGGGTGGTGGCGGGGGCGGTGCTTCTTCAGCTCATCATCGTCATTCACTTTTTCTATAGTAGCGAGGCGTTGGTCGTGGCCTGGGGATGGAGGCCGAGAGTGAGACGGAGAAGGTAACGTAGGCGTCGCAGGGATTGATGGGGCAGGGGTAACGGGAAATCGCTCTCTTGTTGGGTCGATGAGTGTATAATATACACACATCCCGCTTGCCTTGACAATGAGTCCTCTCGTTAAGACGTGAAGTTGACAGTAATCCGTAGGTGCAAAGCGCGAGTAGACAATGTCGAACTTTTGCAGACGGGTGGCAGACGAAAGCAGAGCAAGTGCACCTTCTGCTTTGCTAATAGCTGCAGTAATCGCAGACGCAGAAAAGTCAGAGGCAGTAACATCTTGCTGTAGATGCCGGTGGTGCTCCTTGGTCGCGGAAGCGAGGGATGACAGTATTCCTTGGAGACGCGTAGTGAATACGAATGATTCGGAAGTCGGGAATAAGCATAGAGATAAAGTCAATGCAACGGCAGAATGGAAGGTCAGTGATAAAATAACAGATTGTCCAGTCTAAGAACGTGTCAATTATGTGCTAATGAGCAGTTAATGGATGGACCTTATAGTAGGGGAATGGGAAAAAAGTAGCTGTTGTCAGTGAAATATCTGGACCGCCACCCGTTAGATGGTATTATGTGAACGGGTAAACAATTGTCTCACCGAGACATATACATCCAAAGATACTTGCGAGGGTAAGCGGTCCAGGGCCCACGCGCGATTTGATGTACAGGAAAAAAGAGGTTCCGACAAAGAGAAACACAGCCATTATGACAGTGGGCTGGATTTCCGCATGAGAACCGTGAATTCTCACGCCGGTCTACAAGGCTACTCACAGCTGCTTCGATGTAGTGGCCAGAGATGATATCTGTGATGGACGCAGTCGGATCCTTATTAGAACGTGCAAAGTATGCCAACTTTGTGCCCAGACAAGACCAACTGTATGGAAATTTAGTGAAATCACATATAGAATGTTTCAAGGCTACTGACGCCCAGCCAAACGCCACGAATATTAGGATTCCAAGCTCCCGCTGAAGCACGGCAATGAATGGGTCACTTGGAGGAGAAAAAAATGACGCTGTGTATTAATCAGCTTAACACATACGTCTGAGTTGGCTCAGGTAGTTTACCGACTATGATCAGAAATCCCGCCTGGGAAGTTCCTCAGCTAGAGAGGTGAAATCGGAGAAGCAGCGTAAAAACCTCACCTGTCCCATCACTTTCAGTGTTTTCGGGATCAGAAAAAGTACAAGGCAGATCCAAGCGGACACGGCACTCCGCAAAACCGGTTTCCATCTTGACCAAGTCCAATTCGCAGGTATCCAGTGTAGCGCCGGCGGAAAGCTTTCGGGATGCCAGAATGGTTTCGACTTGGCGATAGATGTTCCAACGGTCTCATTCTCCCCGTCGAAAGACTTTGGTAGAAGCGTTTTTTCTTTCACCCCATCTTCAGCCGAGGTTTCAGAAGTTGCGGGACGTTGAGCAACAACTGGAAGCGTCTGCTCTGAGCGTATCCTAACTCGCAACCCAAGTCGACTATCTTTTTGTTGGTCCTCTGACATGGGCCAGCTTGTGCGGATCGGTGGATGGGCGCGGGGCTATGACTCTGAATGAACGATTTTGGAAGTCTATAAGCGAGCCAGAGTGTGTGAGCCCAGGCACCCACCTATCTTTGCTATGTCATACCTCGGTGATATCACGTGCTGCTTTGCTTCGGGCGCGTCGATCCGGCTTACATCATTCACACGGCCTCTGTCCGATTCCTTTGATCAATGATTTGGTGGTACTAGGTCTACACCCAAGATTTCAGGTCCAATACTCTCGAGATAGATTATGTACGACGGCAGAAATTGTCAGACCTGGATTTACTCGCGCTTGGTCGCTGCCAGAAACATCTCTTCTCGTAATCCGCTTATAATGGGGCCATGTGGAGAGAGTAGGTAGCATTGTTGATTTATGATTACAATCACGTCGGTTACTGATACA
>JBBPKI010001274.1:0-13612 GCA_038089155.1 Nevesoporus exiguus
CGATTGGGCAGACTAAGCTTAGGGTATTCTACAGGAATGGTCCCTACTTATACTACTGGGTATGCGCACAGACCACCTAAGGGGAGGCTGATGGAAGCTATGCGTAGGTAGGCACAAAGATGGCAACTATGATCGGAGGCAATAGAGAGGCGATAAGGGGCGTATGGTAACCAAGCGGAGATGAATGTGGAAAGGTATCGAAGGGTCCAGGCACGGGCCAACGGAAGGTTAGAGCGGAGTCCGAAGGTAAGGACTTAGCTAAGAGGTTGGCAAAGAAGCGGCAAAGGTGGAAAAGGTGGCAAAAAGGTAGGAAAGAAGTGAAGAAAAGGGGATTTTCGTAACACACAGGGGCATGAGGTATAGTAGCATGATTGTTGATATCATGTTGGATGCTTGTATGGGCAGAGGTTTGATGTGACTTGATAAAGGACACATGGTAGGAAATGAAAAATTTGCCTGTTGTGTGGTGGTAGCATTGATAGGCTTTGGCATCTGCTGAGCATCCAATAAGCATGCATTCTACAGAGTGCTCAAAGACTTTTGGGTTGTGCTGATTCAAAATCAGTACAAATGCTCTGCAACCAATCACTTGAAAGTGTGCAAGGTCTGGTAGCTTACCATACCAGTGCTCATATAGTGTATGACCTTGTTGGGAAGAAACAGGAGTGCAGTTGGTGAGGTAACAAGTAGTGACAATGAACTCATCCCATTGATTGATGGGTACATTAGCATAAGACTGTATTGTCTGAGCTTTACCCATCAGGGTACAGTGTAGTCATTCCACATGGCCATTGTGAGCAGAGGTGTATGGAACTGTAAATTGATGTGTGGTACTATGAGAGAGAAACCATTCCCACAAGTCTAAGTGATGCAGTTCACCATTGTCAGATTGTAAGCAACCTATATGGGAGCCAGTTTCAGCTTCATAAGCAAGTTCCCAAGTCTGTAGTGCCAAGAAGGCATCAGATTTTGAAGCTAGTGGTATTGACCAGCTGAATGAAGAATAGTCATCTACATATGATGTTAAGGACATAACAGTTCCCTGAAGCTGATGCATGCTCTGGGTGCTCCATAAGATCAACATAAACAATCCCTCTTCATTCTACTATCTTCATGAACCCTCAGGACATTTGAGTGAGTCTGTTTACCCAAGATACAATGGTCACAAGCAGCAGGGGGTGGAGATGATGTGACTTTCATATTAGTAGCAAGTTGCTGACAGGCCAGGTCAGCAACTGCATGATAGTTGGCATGATCTAAGTGACTGTGCCAGGTCTCAAGCATTGGACTGGCATAGGCCATTAGGACATGGCTTGCAGTGAGCTGTCCACCTGATACCACATATAGTCTGTGTGATATGAGACTTCTAGTAAGTAAGCGAGTTCCATTTGCAGATGTAATCCAACATGTTGAATTAGTGAAATGTGCAACACACTTGAGTGCTGATGTTAGGGAATATATTGAGCTGAGTTGCACTGTAGCATCTGGGATGTAGAGTACATTATCCAGCATGATGTGGATACCCTTTGTGATGATGATCCAGATTGATCCAATATCAGTGGTTTGGACAGCAGTCCCTCCAACCCTATGTACAGCACATGGAGGGATTGGATGTAAGCATAAGAAATCAGATACTGTATTACTGATATGGACAGATGCTCCAGTGTCTAGAAAAAAGAGGACTAAGGAGGGATTGATGATGGTGGGAGTACATTGATTTGGGGCATGTGCAGTCAGAGCAGAGTAGTTTGCTGGTCACAAGTGAAGGTCCCAGTTGACAGATGTACTTGGAGTTGCAAGTTCAAGGAAAAGGGCATTGTATTTGACCAGATCCTAGTCTGGCAGTCTGCATAGGAATTCATTGGTCATTGTGTCAGTCAGAAGCCCAGTGAAAGGGGTACTTTGAACATGCTCAGGTGCACTCATAGTGGTCTTTGGATTATCCTGGAGGATAAAGGCTGTGTTTGTATCAGGGTCAACAAGATATGCTTATCCCAAGGAGTCATAATGGATGTTTCTGGGTTTACCAGTTGCTGAGGGCCTTCCTCCATGTTGGCACTCAGCCTTTTCTTGCATAATGGCTTCATGCTGTCCTTCATGACCACCTCCTTCACTGATGCACTCAGCCCAAGAGTGACTGATGCGATGGCCAGGTGGGTATTTGGGGTTGAGGCAACATTTACCATGTTCTGGTTGGTTGCAGGTGCAGCAGATCTTTGGAGTATGAACAGGGGTAATAGATGTTGCTGTGACTAAGGTGATCGCAGAGGGGGATGTTGAGAATCAACTAGTTGCTGTTCCATCTTGAGGCATATATATGCCATCAAAGGAGTGTAGGGATCAGCAGCAGTACTTCATACAATTGTGTCTACAATCTGATCATGTATGGTTGGTAGGTCATCTAACATGGTGTTCATCATTATGATGAGGGTGAAGGTCTCTGATGGTGGCATTCCCATGGCATAGATGTGCTGGACAAACTCTGTAATTTCAAGGCTTGTTTTTGCAAAATGTTCTGCTTTTCTATAGTGCATCTGTAACAACTTTTGAATGAGCATGATCTGTGCCACAGGACCAATCTGTTCATGGCAATCCCTTAAAGCTTTCCATGCATGAAAGGCATTGGAATGCCCCTTGAGGAATAGCTTTTCTTTGACAGCACATCATCTGTGCATAATTGTGACAATGGCCTCATTGTTAGTATCTCAGAGTTCTGCACTGATGATGTCTGTTGCTTTGGCCAGGTGAATAACTATCCCAAGAGTGTAGGCCCAGGCATGCTTGGACATGAGGTAGTTGTGAAAGTTGGTGCTCCATTCCTGCCAATTGTGGAGTCCACAATCTAGTACAGATATCATGACTTTTGTTGCATTGCTAGCACTTAGGTTGATTTTTGTAACTGCAGCAATCATGGGTACTGAGGGAGGGGCCAGGACAAGGGGAATATCAACAGGCTGGATAGTGTTGTCACCAGCAATGACTATGGCATTGGCATTGGCATTAGACATATTTGAGGACTGGTAGTGATGGGTTTGACTGCAAGTGACAGGGGACATAGATGGGCACATGGATAACGTCTTATTTATATGTAGTTATTCAAAAGATTGGGGATCTCCCAGAACTGTTGGGGGTGGTACATGTCACTGCAGATGGGATGATCACTTCCTGAAAGGGAAGGGTGGAGGTGTGGAATATAGCTGGGATTTATGCTCACCATGTGCTCTGCTGGGCTAGAGGATGCAACTTTCATTCAGTTATATTGGCAGGTTTTAGATTAGCCTACTGGGGCTTATAACCTGTTAAAACTGAACAACAGTAAGCCTCATGATGTCCTGGAGGAATGAGTGTATTAAGTACCTGAACAACAGTAAGCTATACATAGAAAGTGATTAGATAGCAAATACAATATTAGTGGTGTAGTGCTTACCCTTATGACATCCCAGAGGAACAAGTGAGGGAGCAGGGATAGAACACTAGAGTGATATATATATGATGAACATGGAATACTATTAACAGTCATAGGGAGCATTCCCACATGGTATAAGGACTTGTCATATCCCACCCAACTCCGGTCACTCCAGACCAACTCTGTTGATCCTCTGGTTCATTCTCGTTCAATATCATAGATCTTGACTTCGGACCTTTTACTATATGTTCTACCTTGACATCTCTCAGTATGTTTCCCTATGATATCTCTGAATCTGTTTCATCTTGACATCTCTATTCCTATTCCATCTCATTGTCTCTGTCTATGTTTTATCTTGACATCTCAACTTCCGTTTCACTTACATAGTTACCTCTGTGCCTGCACACATTGAAGACTTACCTGATCTCATCTCTCTTAGTATATAAAGTCTCTACTTCTGTCAGTAGATACCTCAGTTCGAATCTCAACTTAACCTCGTCTTAATCAGACGTTCTCCTCTCATCTTGAGTCTGAGACTCTCCTCCGAACTCTGACCCTCCGCAAATTTGGGACACTGGAAGCATCCAGCAGTCCTAGCGAACATGTCGCTACCTTCAGACAGTACGTAGCAAGCCTACCCCCGACACCACACAATTGGAACGCCTCGGTTACACGTTCACCCTCACCTAATGACATGACGTCAAAGTCCGAGCTCAAGTGAACACTCCCTGCCGACTTCTCAGGAAAGTCAGATGATGCCACAAGATGGATCAAGGCCATGAAGGGCCATTTTACAGTTAATTTGTCACTCTTCACGACTGACAAATCCAAGATCTTTACAGTGCTTAACAAGATGAGCGCTGGATGAGGAGTCCAGTTCTCAGAGGGTTGGTATGACAGGATGAACGATACCAATGCCACAGGAAAAGACTTCACCATGCTGGAGAAAGAATTTCTCACAGCATTCATTCCATTCGAGGAAAAACAGAACGCCGCTAACACGTTAGACTACATCAGGCAAAGAGTTCAGCGCGACCCCACTACTAGGATCGACAACGGATTCCAGGAATACGTTCAAGACTTCCTTTCTTTACAGGCCAAGGCAAAGATCTCCGATGAAGGGGAGATCTGCAGAAAGTTCCTTAGAGGCCTAGATGAGAAGCTAGGGAATCTCATACTGATGCAGGCCACCATCCCAGACATGTTGGCCAAGTGGATTGCCGACGCCCAGAAGTTCCACAAACAGCAAAACCTAATCTAGTCCATCAGGGCTGGAGGACGGTTCCCAACTTCTACCGGCAGGGATCCAAACGCCATGGAGATTGACACCATCAGGCTGTCTCCATCAGATAAGGTCCACTGCATCAGAGAACACCTGTGCTTCATTTGCAAAAGGAAAGGGTGTTCTTCCAGGAATCACAGCAACTACAAGAAAAGATCCCCGCAATCCCCCCGCACTGCCACTGTTGCTGCCGTCGAAACCCCGCCTCTGCCACCACCCAAGTTATCTCCCATCGAGGAGTATGTCCGCACCCTTGAAAAGAAAGGCTGCAGCAAGGAAGAAGTCCTAGCGGTCTTAAAGACCTGCTATGAAGAAAAAGAAACTGCTCCAGAGGGAGCTAGTAAGGGTTTTTAAAGGGAGAGGCCGCCTCGACATCCGCCTCTCATATGATCGCTCCTGTACTACTTAGTTCTAGCAACAATAGATCTATACGCTTCTCGGTGACATTGAAGCACGGAGCCAAAACCGTCAAAACCACCGCTCTGGTAGATTGCAGTGCCACTGGAAATTTTATCGACCCCGCCCTCATCAAGAAGTTGGGTGCCCCCATCATCACAATAGAACCCATCAAAGCCTACAATGTGGACGGAACCAAGAACTCCCGAGGTATGATTACCTCACGCACTAACATAACCCTCTCTATAGGAGAGCACGACGACCAGATCTCGCCGATGATCATCGGCTGTGGACGACCCCAGATCATTCTAGGAATGACGTGGCTCAGGAGAGTCAACCCCAAGATAGACTGGACCGAAGGAGTGGTAACCCTTCTGGATAACCCCAGACCTACCCCGCAACCCGCTGATACAATACCACAACGATATTTGCTTAGGTTCCTAGATACGGACCCCGATGAAACCACTGAACACTGGCTGAAGAAAAGGAAAGGGTGGCTCAAAGGAGAGTACATTTGCAAGACCACCCTGTCCACTCAGATAGCCTCGGACACCAAGAAAGCAGAGGTAAAACTACCTCAGGAATTTGAAGAATTCGCAGATGTTTTTGCCGAGAAAACCCATGACTTACTCCCTCCTAGCTGTCCCTTTGACCACGCCATTGAATTAAAGAACACCTTTGTGCCAAAGGTAGCTAAAGTTTATCCACTGAACCCCCAGGAACAAGACGCATGCAAGAGTTTTGTAGAGGAACATCTCAAGACAGGAAGGATCGTTCCATCCAAGTCCCCTCAAGCAGCACTGTTCTTCTTTGTACCAAAAAAGGACAGAATGCTCAGACCCTGTCAAGATTACCGGTATCTCAACAGGCATACAGTCAAGAATGCCTATCCTCTACCACTGATCTCTGACCTCATGGATAAGCTGAAGGGCTCCAAGCACTTCACCAAGTTCGACGTACAATGGGGATATAACAACATCCTCATCCACCCAGAAGACCGTTGGAAAGTGGCATTCATCACCCCGCTTGGGTTATTCGAACCCATGGTAATGTTCTTTGGGCTATGCAACTCACCGGCAACTTTTCAGGCTTTCATGAACCACTCGTTTAGGGACTACATTGCACAAGGATGGGTGATTATTTACATGGACAACATACTAATCCACTCTGCGGATCTTCATACTCACCACGACAGGACAAGGAAGGTCCTACAACGACTAAGAGAGTTGCACCTCTCCCTAAAGATTTCCAAGTGCACATTCGATGCCCCTGAAGTAGAATATCTGGGCATGGTAGTTGGAGAAGGGGTTGTCAAGATGGACCCCACTAAACTCTCCGCCATCACCAGTTGGATTGCACCGCAATCGGTAAAAGCGGTTCGATCATTCATAGGGTTCTGTAACTTCTACAGGAAGTTTATTCCTAACTTCTCCGCCACCACTGCCCCATTATACCTCCTCACCAAGACCAAACAGCTGTGGGCATGGGGAGAAGCTCAGGAAATGGCATTCCAGACGTTGAAGAAAGTCTTTACCCAAGCACCCATCCTCGCCCTCCCCGACACCGATAAGTCTTTCACATTAATGACCAACGCTTCCCTCACTGCAGTAGGAGCAGTGCTAATGCAAGCTGATGGTAACAGCGATTTGCATCCGGTAGCTTATTTCTCTTCCACTCTTGCCCCTGCGGAAAGAAATTATGACATTTACGATAGAGAACTGCTGGCTGTTATTGAAGCCCTGGAAGAATGGCGACAGTACCTCAGAGGTACCAGACATCCGGTAACTATTATGACGGACCATAAGAATCTCTCGTATATGCGTTCTCCTCAGAACCTCTCACGAGGACAGGCTTGTTGGAGCCTCTTTCTACAGGACTTCGATATAATCTGGCAGGTCACCCCAGGATCCCAGATGGGACCAGCAGATGCACTCTCGCGCAAGGACGACATAGATACCTCTGATGATAACAAGTTAATGACGATTATTCTGGTTGACGCATCTCTTCGTGAGTACCTCCCGGAACACGTTGCCATCTGAGCCTTGGACCTTGCCCTTGCCGAGAAGATAGCCGTCTCCTCCGCCTCCAACCCACTGGTCCTTCGGGCTGTTAACGCCCTAAAGGACGAGCTCCCACTACTCCCCCGATCTACCCTCTTGGACTGGAGGTTCACTGATGGCCAGCTTTATTACAAGAATCATTTATTCATCCCGGAACCAGCTCGCCATGACTTAGTCTCCTCCCTTCACGCCTCCCTGGTAGGGGGTCACGAGGGAATTTTCTGCACTCAGCAACAACTCTCATGTGACTATTGGTGGCCTGGGATGGCTACATATGTCAGGAGATATGTTTTAGGCTGTGCCCTCTGCCAGGCAAGCAAGGTAAATACCCACCCTACGGTACCGCCCCTATTCCCGCTCTCCTCCACCGTGACCCACCCCTTCCAGCAGATCTCCGTTGATCTGATCTCTGGACTGCCCCGAGTGGGCGCTTTTGATGCTGTTATGGTCATGGTCGACCATGGCCTTACAAAGGGGGTAATTTTCTGCCCTTGTTCTAAATCCATTGATGTGGAAGGAGTGGCTAAGCTATTTTTCACCCGGATCTTCCTGTGCTTTGGTCTCCATGACACCATAATCTCCGACAGAGGACCGCAATTTGCCTCCACCTTCGCCCAAGAACTGGCAAGATTACTTAAATTCGACGTAAGGCTGTCCTCAGCTTACCATCCACAGACCGATGGAGAAACAGAATGAGTCAACCAAGAGCTAGAGACGTACCTCCAGATCTTCTGCCAAGGAAGAAGCCAAGATTGGGCTGACCTCCTACCTACAGCCGAGTTTTCCCACAACTCTGCAGTTCACTCCGCCACCAAGGAGACGCCATTCTTCCTGATGATGGGATATCATCAGAGGGCTTACCCAGACATAGGCAAAACCTTCCTCCCCGCCTTGGAAACGCGCCTGTCCTTGATCTCCAAGGGATGGGATGAAGCCCTTGCAGCCCATCAGAAGGCTGTGCAGTATATGAAAGATCGGATTACGTCCAAGTTCTGCCCCTGGAAAGTCGGAGATAAGGTGTGGTTGGAAGCCACTAATCTCCGCTTTGATTACCCCTCCAGGAAACTCGCACCCAAAAGAGAAGGACCATTCAAAATCACCCAAGTCCTCTCCCCAGTGGCATACCAACTCAAGCTACCCCCAACGTGGAAAATTCATGATGTGTTCCATGCATCGCTACTCTCGCCTTACTGTACCACTATCGAATTCGGAGAAAACTTCCACTGCCCCCCACCTGACCTCCTTAATAACGAAGAAGAATATGAGGTCAAGGCTGTATTGGCCCACAGGGGAAAAGGATCACGAAAGCGATACTTGATCAAATGGCTAGGTTACCCGACATCAGAAAATACCTGGGAACCCGAAAGCAACCTTGATCAAGCACAGGAATTGTTGGCAGACTATAAAAGCGCTCACATGGATACTGATTGATCCATGGCTGAGCAAAAGTTCATTGCCACCCTCATTTTCCTGTATATACTCGCCGTCCTCGTTTCCATCCTGCCAGCTGCCATCGCCTTCACTAGAACTGTCTCTCACCTACTCTCCACCCAACATAGCTAGAATCCCATGTCTCATTCGGAATTTGCTGCCGCTGCTAGCACTCGTCGTGTCTTTGCTAAGTTTCTTCCTGATTTTCAATGATGCTTACTCTATTCTGCTCTTCTGTCTTGCCCTCCTATTCTTCATATTATAGGACGTTGCCCCGTCTCCCGATCCACCGTTGGACTGGAACCACTCATTGCCCTTGCCACCTCCTTGAACACAACCACTTGCTACCTCGAACAGTTCCCCAACCGTCACACTATTTCCGCCCCCCACCTTGACGGAGCTCGTACCGGGATGCATCAGATACATTCCCACCTCCTTGATGCCCTCCTCGCTGTCAGTTTTGACAATGCCATTGTATCCCTCGAGCCTGAGGACATTTGGCCAGTCTTCCAACCCATCTATAACACATTAACTGATGAGGAGCTCAACGAATATGAGGAGTGAGACCTCATTCTTCAGACTCTGCTTCAGGAACATCCCGCTCCCCCATCTGTGCCTGCCACCCCCGCTCCAGTCAGAGCACCCATCCCGTGCCCAGCCACCATATCCCCCACCAGTCAAAGGATCTCCATCCCAGATAGAGTCTTACCATCTCCACCCCATCCCGAAATTTCCCCAGAAAATCTGGCTGTCACTCGCTGCTTTCAGTGCAGAAGCCTCAGACACTTTCGCAAGCACTGCCCCCAGTACTGCTGCCCCAAGTGTAAACTCTGGGCGCCAGGGCATAATAGTGCTCAGTGTCTCTCTGTACAATGCAATACGTGCCACCATTGGGGTCATGGTGCCACTCTCTGCCCCACCACCAGATGCACTACTTGTGGGACAATGGGACATGACTCAGGTGTATGCGACGCAGTCCTCAAATCCGATTACACTGATTACGAGGTCAAAGAGGGGGACCCCAAGGGACCAGACAGGGATTGGAGGGTCTAGGTCGAATGTTGAAGCAGGGCTTCGAGTGTACGAAGGGGGTAATGTTACAGTTTTGTTTCTTCATGGTCACCTCCTATTAATTTTCTTCCTTCAACTTTGGGAGGGACCGATTACACGGGAAGTCTACGTTCCATACCTCGTCATCCTGTATTCAGATGACATCCGCCTGATCCCGTTACTATAGCATTCAGACTTTGCCCCCATCTTTGATGGCCTTTACACAGGTTGTTTCACCTGTATCTTTGATTGATCGTTTCACCCTCATCTTTTGATGCGTTACCTTCTCTACCATCTTTGATAGATGGTCACCGCCGTTGGCTGTGGGCATAGCCGCTTGTAGATAGACACTATTTAAACCTCCATGTAAAGTAGCGGTTCCTCAGCCAATTCTTAACCACTTTGTGATTACCTATTGCTAAGCTCCTTGCCCTCGCCTACCCTTCTCTAAGGAAGTACAGCGAATCCTTGCACGCCTCATTGAGAGGAGAGTTGCCAAGTACCTTGTCCAGGTACTTCCTTTGACCTAGTGAAGGTCCGTCCTCCCAGTCGACAGCTAACCCTGAGCGGATCGCCCTGCTAGTCGAGCACCGCGTTATGAGACAACACGGATTGTCAGCCAACTTGAAGAGTCGCCCCGCTGACCTAGGCACTTCTATACTTATCAAGGACATTGTGCCTCTTCGTGAGTGCCTCCCTTGGATAGGTTGGCCGATAGCCCAGAGATAGAAGTCAGTCATTGGTAATAGGTAACCACGACCATTCCAAGGTCTGAGTACTTCAGTGAATCTGAGGTGCAACTCCTGGGATTAGATTCTGGACAGAGTCCTGGAGTGCAGGGGTTTGGCATTCAATCTGTAAGAGTATGTTAGATTATATGCAGCTGCTTAAACCCATAGATCAATAGATCATTTATAGGCAAGCATGCAAGTCAATACTAAACAAACATCAGTGAACCCAAAAAGGTTGGCACAAAGGCCATGGAGGTAGATTGCCTGAAGGGAAAAGAAAAACAGAGGGTCTGGAGTGGACTGGAGGTTGTTGGAGTTGACAGAAATTGTCAATGACAAACAAACAAGGAAGAAACAATGAAAAATGAAAAACAGGGTATGGAGGCAGAGTAGTCTGAAATGGACTTAAAGTCACCAGAGTGGAAGAGAATAGTCCTGAATAAAAACAAAGAGGGATATACTGAAGAAGGGAAAGGAAAACAGAGGGAAGGGGTCCAGTGAGCCAGGGTCAACCAGACATGACTGGAGTTGAGGGAATGGTCTGGAGTGGACCCAGAGGGGAAATCATAAGGTTATAAAGCAGACTCATGAGGGAAAAAGAAAGGATGTGTCAGGGGGTGCTCTCAAATGGAGCCTGGACAAGGGCGATGCAGTCCCAGGTCCAAAATACAGTACAAAAGATACAAAATAGAAAAAAAGTAGAGGGCCATCTGGACTGAGCAGAGTCAGCTGGAGCAAGGCCAGAGTTACCATGAAATGACCTGAAGTAGGTCCATTATCAAGGTGTCTAATGGTCAGAGGGGGACATGAAGAGGATGAAGAGAGGAAGAAAGAGGAAAGGACTGAGGTGGTCCATCACCATGATGTCTGGAGGTACCAGAGTTGGTGTCAGAGAAGTGGAGTACCTTTGGACTTGTGGTCCTTAGATGCAGAAGGGTTGGAAGTGGTTGTTGAGCGTTGGAGATGTAGTTGGATGTTGCAAGGTGACTATCCTATTGAGATGTCCCACCTTCCATGGTAAGTGACTGGAGGTTGACTACAGACTGGACTGAGGTAGGTCTGAGATGCTGTGGAGAATCCAGAGTGCTGTTCAAAGGCAGTGGGGCAGAGCATGAAGATGGAGGCCCTAGAAGCCTGGGGTAGCGGAGGGCTTGGCATTCCTTATCTTGTATGGATTGAGAACAAAGTGCTGCTCCTTGCCAATTACTCAATGGAGTCTCATAGTGAGCTAGCTGTTCTGAAACCAACAGAAGTGAGAACCCAAGGAGGTAATGAAAAATCGTCAGAGGTGATTCATCAGGAGGCAGGAGAAGGAAAAGTCTACAACAAGGAAGTAGGGAAAGAGGTGACTTGCCAAAGGCAGAGTCTACTGGAGGTATGGAGGGAGTAGGAGGTGACTGGGAACCATCTAAGGACAGTGGCAGTTAGAAATAAGGAGAAGGAAGGGGCCTCTGAAACACCAGAGGTGAATTGGAGGTTCAGAGAAGCAAAGTTGGTGAGAGTAGGTACAGAGGAATGAAGGTGAAAGGCCATCAAAGAGGAAGAGTGAAGACAGAGCTTCAAAGGTAAGAAACAAAGGATGCCCAAGAGGGCAAGAGAGAAATGGAGGTATGGAGGTAATAAAGGCCACTGAAAGGCAGGGTAGAACAGGGTTCAGAGGTACCACAAGGGGTAGCCCAAAGGAGACTCGCCAAAGGGGCAGAGTCAGTTGAAGGTAAGTCATGGGATAACTCCATAGGGCATGGTTGGGTTCAGAATGAATCCCAGCCCATGTAGAGATCCTAATAGAGGATTAGAGTACAAAACAGAGGTAAGAGAACATAAGAAAAGAATGGAGACCTGCTCAGGATTGAGTACTAATTGTTACGGAGCACGTCCTTCTGGACTGCTAATGACAAGGATTCTTTGTGAGGAGGCACTCACGAAGAGGTGCAACATCTCACAACGAACTGGGAAGGTGAAGGCAAGGTAGAACTGTTGAGGCGACAGTTCAGGCAAGAGCTAGTCCAGAGAAGAGGTGGATTGCATAGGTCTAACTTGGGGTTACAAGCAAGTAGACTAGCTACTTTATAGTCCAAGATTCACACATGGACCAAGATAAGGGCAGGCATAGAAAGAAGAAGAAAGTAAGGGAATAACTGCGGATGGACAGGAGGATCACGACAGCATGCGAGAGAATGCTGTTAGGAGATAGAGTCCAAAAGAAGAGTTATCACATGAGAACGGAAACAGTAAAAGACCAATCGTACTTGTCAAGAGAGAAGGTCACAAGAAAGCGTACATACTTTGAATGCGGATGAGGATATAGGAAAGGAACAGACTCGGAGATGAGAAGGAGACCCGGATGTAAGGATAAAATTGTAACACTACCCCCTTCGTAGCCACGCAGCGCCGCTGCATTTCTAAGCGCCAGAGGAATCCGCACTGTTGAGTACCAGCTGGTCGTCATTAAAGTCCTCAGTAGTAAAGGGGCAGTTTGAGATGGTGTGTCCAACAGCTCCACAAAGGCTGCACCGGAGGGTTGGGCAAGCTTCGGCCACGTGTCCCCAGCGATTGCACGCAGAGCAATGGGATGTAAGACAGTGGGAGGCTGGGTGTCCTGGAGCATAACAGGAACAGTTGGGACAACGATACTGTGGACAGCTCCATCACAGATGTCCATATCGCCCGCAGGAGTAGCAGCGATGTCCAGAGAGATCCATGGCAGCAAGATGATGTTGGATCTCAGCAGGGATGGGGAGGACTCGAGTAGGGGAGGAGAGGATGGTGACGCCTGTAGGGAGATCCCTGACATGGACATTGGATGGCAAAGAAAGACCAGGAGGAGGAGCAGCGGATGGAGTGGTAAGGCGGACGGGCAGAGGATTTTCTGGCATGGTTGGATGGGTGATGGGTGGTGACTGCTGAGCAGCGGTCAGTATGTTGGTGTCTAAGTAGTCGTCCAGGTCTGTCTCATTTAGGGAGAACAAGACCGCCTGTGGGAAATCTCCCAAGGCACCAGGGGGAAAGGCGGAGATGATCCTTCCGAAATGATGATGGTCCATCATATCAAGGGCACGGAGACGAAGCTGATCAAGCATGGCAGTTTGTGTGGCGGTGAAGTTCGGATTAGGGGATAGGAGTCTGGGTGAATGACTAAATGATCGAAGTGAACAGGTCTGATGAAAGAATAGAATAGCCTCCAAGAGAGGAAGGGAACGTTTAAACAGTGGAATGCTCTCGGCAATAGTAAGGAGCTGCGGATGGTCAAGAACAT
>JBBPKI010001275.1:0-13602 GCA_038089155.1 Nevesoporus exiguus
GAGTGACGCGGTCTGGCCATCGACCCGCCGTTTTACGATCACACGGATTGCCTTTTCGGAATCGACAACGTGCTAAGGAGATCGACACCCCGCCCGCCGGGATACTAGCATATAGCCGGTCCGCCGAGATGGTGCCTCCTGCCGGACTATATAATGACCCAAGACGAAAGGTATCCATCCAAGACGCACACATGGGGACGGAGAACCCGCACCTTTCCCGTGCTTGCACTCCTTCCTTCACGTGTAATGACTGGCGGTGGTCTGAGCTGCCGTTTACCTCTGACCCGTCATTTCTAACTACCCCACCACCCGCATTACTTTGCCCTCATCCCTCGTTCTCTTTGGAGTGCTTCGTTCCAGACCCACTTATGGCGGTTCCTGATCAGGGTCACTCACGCCCTGGTCTTTGCAACACGCGAGTACTAGGAGCCACGGTCTACTTGTCTCTAATACGTTGCAAATAGCCATACAATCCCAGTCGATTGTGCCTCATGTCGATCTACCAGGTACCGTCTGTTTTACTTCGATTGACTACCATTGTTAATATTTCCATAGAGGACCTTCCGTTTTGTCGGACGTGAGGGAGTGGTCACTGTCACCGGACTCTGTTGGCCAGTGTGCGAGTTCCGGAACGCAATTTTCATCAGTACACATTGGAGCTGATATCTCACATTTGCTTGGGGGTGGTACGTGATCCTATTTTCAATGACATTTCCATCTCATTCGATGACATAAAATCTAATGGCTCCATGGGGGCTCTTGTTTCTGGCCATACATCAGCGCGCAGCATGACATCGGAACAAAGACAGGTCGTGCCACCACCACTTCCGGACCCGAGTTCAGCCTTCTCTAACACAATGGGGCAGCATCGTGCATATTTCGCTGCCGATGTTAGACTTTTCTAATCGTTTGTGGCTGCTCTACTCATTCATGCGACAGGGAGAACGACCCAGACCATCTGCAGCTGATACGTTGACATTCGCCCCCTCAAGCTCTATCGAAGACATTCCGAACTTTGCCCATAGCGGGGGGAATCGTCCACTGGCAATATATCGGGCCCCTGAAAGGAAGGGATCAAGTCGCAGACGCTCCCGACGCGCTTGCACCATCAGCGTCGATGGTTTGCGGATCGACAAAGACGATCTTTCCTCTAGCACGGGCCACAGCAGTGGTTTGATCAGCGCCCATAAGTGTCGATGGGCCGCATCCGGCAATCCTTGCGGGATGTGGATCACCGGCTCTAGATCGCATATCGGCTCTCACATCCGCAAATGGCATACCGAACAGGAGCACGCGAAGAGCACGGCCGAGTGCCTGTGGGACGGGTGTGGTAGAGTGATGCTGAAAGACTCAGTTAACCGCCACGTCGTGACCGCTCACCTCAAAGAGGCCTTTCTTTGCCGAGGTTGCGACCAGGAGTTTCCGCGGAAGGATGTGTATAATCAACATGTCAAGGGTAATCAGAGGTGTCTGGATGCTGGCGCCACGACGGTGTACGGCACAGAGTGTAGAATGATCGACATGCGCCAGGCGTTGCACTGAGGAGGTACAGTTCGTTATGCAGGTCGATAAGATTTGGCTATGCATGCCCATAGAATATTCCTGTAATTTGATTGAGAAATGTAGTCGCCATCCCCGCTCAGGCTCTGTCGCGGTTAGTAAGCTCCCTCAGACGGATTGAGGAGGACATGCTATGATGTAAGTTCGACTATATCAACGATTGCCAGTCTTTTAACAGATGTGCTTTCACGAGCGGTCCGGTACCGCCCTAAGGTGATATGTGTATAAACAATAAGAATCACCAAATTCAATGCCATCAAACATCAACGGTACTAGTAGAGTGGTGGAGTTGTTGAAACATTCCCAGAGTCGATTAATCATGTAACTAGCGATCGAGGTAGCAGGGTGACGTGGAAGTTGTCAAGGAGACGGGAGACGGAAGACAAAATTTTATTATTAGATAACAGTGGCAAGGAGCTTCTCGCCTCACCTGGAAGCAATTTGGGGCCCACAATCCTCTTGAAGCGACGTGGGAACTGGCGTGCCCAGTGGCCAGTAGGGGGTTCGACCCTATCCTACTGGTTGGCCCCGCGTATCACGCCTGCCACCGAATGACTCATCGGGATCTCTGTAATTGTCATCCAAGTGCCGGAAAAAGAAGGCTCCACAACTCTGAGAGATGGCAGCCAATCACGGAACCTACATCTGGTATTCGCATGATCTCTCGAGCGCCTTGATTGACGGGTCTGGGACACTGTTACCCGTCGCGAGCGCCGTGGCTTGTGAGAATTCCGTGATAAATGTGGTATGAGCGGCAGGTCGGCGGCAATCCGCGGGCAAGCTGCGGTTCAAGGGCGATAAGTAGGGCCAAGGAAGGGATCTGGGAATCAAGGGTATCAGAATTTTAGAAACTATCCCGGCTGCTTTCATTAGCGGGCTGATTTTTCGCTAGGAAGTGACGTCGACTGCAACACCGACCATGAGTGCTGCCCCATCATCTGAGGACCAGAGTAAACGTTGATAGATGGTGAGTAAATGGCGGAAAGCAGTAATACCACTGAGGCCCTGACAGAGATATAAAGGGCTCTCAAGGCCAACTTGGCCTTTGTACTTCCGCGTGACCCGTTGTCTGTGGTCCTCTCTGATGAAAACCGCCAGGCTGTTATACGGCGAATATGGAATAACATGACGCGTTGGGAGCATGCGACTGCAATACTACGTGGACGCCGGCGGCCTACAGATGCGTACGGACCTTACTTATGACCGTGCTGCGTCTGCTTTCCCAGACATCTCGCTCGACGGAGAAGGCGACGTGCCCTCCTTCCAAACTGGCCCTGCCCCTTCCCCACCGTCTGTGTTCTCCTTCGACAGCCCACCCCGGCGGACCTTCTACAAAGTCAAGGTGACCGGCGACGACGAAATCGAAAAGTTCGAGGACCAGTTCCAAGAGCTTGACGTCGATCACCTATGTCTCATCTTCCGCTCTGATTCGTACGATGCGGTGCGAGAGTTATGTCGTGGTTGCGCACTGATACCGCATAGCATTTTCTCCTGCGCAGCCTACCCTCCGCCTTCCGCATTCTCCTCAACACCGATTCCTAACCAACGGATCCAGGAGCACGAACCAGAAGTCATCAGATATGTTGGGTGGCATACAAGTCCGGAAGCATTTTCGCCTGTGGACACGCGCTCAATCACGTACTTTTGGACGAGGTTAATGGCCCGAGAATTAAGCAGAGGAAACTAAGTAACGGGACGAGGCGAATAAGCAAAGTGTCAGGGGATCGTCTCCGAGGTAAAGGCTACCATTGGCCAGTTCTACGAGGAACACGCTGCCAAAAAGGAACGACAGACCCGGGAGAACAAGTGGGTCTACATTTTTGCTGTCTCGCACACTAGGTCGCTAATAACACGAATTTTAGTAAACGTCAGGAGGCGGGTTACCTCGAGAACCTTCAGTCATCACTCGCAAAGACTTTGGAGCGCTTCTGCTACATCATCGAACTCCAGAATTGACTTCCATGCGTCATTATGGATATTCTATGCAGGGTAAAGATGACTTAAAATGCGATAGATTTATCTGGGAACGATTTATAACTGAATGGGTGGAGCAAGTACCTTACATCGTCCATGCGTGCAGACTTGATCCGTCTGCGGCCACGGCAGAAGATATGGGCCACCTGGACACTGGACTCAAGTCTCTGTCTTGCAGGCACTCAGGTTTCTATAATTGGAGGTTGTATGTCCTCTTCCTAGCAAGGACGACCTGGTGGCTGAGCGTTACCAAAGGGCAAGCATGGCTTGCTCGTTTCTGTTGCGGAAATAGGGAGGGTCGCCAGACGACGCGAGAAATAGCCTGAATTCGGGTAGCTGAGCTCGCTGGCAAGAGGGACGTACGGTCGTGCTCGTCATGTTACCTATTATGCAGGCTGCCACCCGGGGATGAAAAGCACCACAGCCGCGGTGTTGCACACTTTCAGGCAAGGTCCGATCACTATGACAGCGATGGTACAGGGTTGCCTTTGCCCGGTGCATACAAGCAAGGTCAGCGTCAAAGTAGACGCCGACAACCGATGGCAGGAGTACAGCCTGGCCGTTATCGTGTATGTGTTGTTCCACAAGAAACATTGAACTACTGTATATGATGTCTTTGGTATTGTCTCATGCACCAAAATCTCGTCAGCGATTTACGGAGATCACTTACTCCATCCATCTCCTGGAGGGACTCCTATCGTACGATTGACTAAAACATTGAGGCCCGTCACTTGTTCTTCCTCTATTATCTCAACCATTGCTGGTGAACCGTATGTGCCCCAAAAGCATACAACACCCTCCCTGATTTCATCTTTAGTGTTGTATTAGGCTGTGTTTCATTTGCCACGCTTAGTGTTAGTCACCGTTCCCGATAACGATAGGTCCAGAAAATAGGATATACAAATCGGGAAGGCCCACCATAATTCCCCGCTCCCCGCTTCGTGTCAAGATGCCATTTGGGGCAAAAGAGCAGGCTCGCCCCACGTCGAGCGAGATCCGAGGTGATGAACCTGGCACTGCGGCGTGCAGGCGGGTTTGGCAGAGACGCTCCGACTGGTTATGAAACTTTAGGTCATTTTGGGAACGAAAGAGTGGCGAACGTCGGACGGGGAGGGTTAAATTAGGACAGCAGTACTGGGAGAACTGTTGCCGAACTTGAAACCGAATCTGTCCGGAACATACGCGAACTGCGAGGTGGCCTAAGCAGCGGGTTTACCGCGCGCCGGGGGCCGCCATGATCGTCGCCTAATCGCGGCGGTGTTGTAGATACTGTAAATTATGTAATGTGACTGGCTTCGCTCGCGTGACGTAACGGTGTACTTTGAATGAAGTCAGGTATGAAGGAAGACATAAATTTCCAGCTCATGCAAGCTCCTCACCAGACTATATAATGACCCAAGGCGAAGCATATCATCCTCTAGAATACACACATATGAATGCAGGAAGCCCACATTTCCTGCACTTGCGCTCCTTCCCCAGCATATGGCAACGAGTCGTTGACTGAGCTTTCATCTGCCTCTGGGCTGTCATCTCTGACCACCTCACAATCTTCATTACCTTACTCTGATACAAGTCATACATCCCTTGGTTTTTATGGCACGTGAGTAGCAGGTGTCGTGGTTTACTCATCTCTAACGCGTTGCAAAAAGCCATACAATACCAATCGGCCATGCCACGGGTCAAAATACTAGGTAGCCTATCGGTTTTGTTTCGGTTTACGGTGACAGCCATTGCTAATATGCAAATAGAGTACCCTCTGTATCGCTAGACGCCACAAAATGAATGCCATCACCGAGCCATTCTGGTCCATGCATGACTTGGGGAGCACGATCCTCATCGATGTACACGAGTTCCGATGTCTCGCACTCTCCATGGAATGGTATGTCATTCTATTTTAAGTAACAGTTTATTCGATGACATGAATTAATGTGATTCTAATGGTTCCGTAGAGACCTTTGCTTCTGGCTATACTTTAGCAAGCAGTATGATACCGGTGCAGAGGGAGGCCGTCGCACCACCCATTCCGGACTCAAGTTCAGCCTTCTCCAACCTAGCGAGCCACCATTGTGCACATTTCGCTACTTGTGTCAGACATTCTAATTTGTCTCCGTGACTACCCTTACTCATTTATGCATCAGGGGTACCACTCTAAATTCTCTGCAAGCGATACCCTGGAAGTCGCCTCCTCTTGCCCTACCGAACACGTTACGAGCTTCGCCGATGACAAGGTTAATCATCCATTGGCGATTTATCGGGCTTCAGAAAGGAAGTGCTCGGGTCGCCGGCGCTTCACACGTGCTTGTGCCATCAACACTGAAGGTTTGTGGATTGTCAAATACGATCCCTTCTCTAGCACGGGCTACGGTAGTGATCTCATCAACGTCCACGAGTGTCGATGGGCCTCATCCGGCGATCCCTGTGGAATGTGGATCATCGGTTTTAGATCGCACATTGGCGCTCACATCCGCAAATGGCATGCTCAGCATAGGCACGCGAAGGGCACAGCCGAGTGTCTGTGGGATGAATGCGGTAAAACGATGCTGAAAGACTCGATTAACCGCCACATCGCTACCGCTCACCTCGGAGAGACTTTCCGCTGCCGAGGTTGCGACCAAGAGCTTCCACGGAAGGATGTGTACAATCAATATGTCGAGGATAGCGAGACATGCAGAGATGCTGGTGCTACGATAGTGTACGACGCAGAGTGTAGGGTAATTGACACGCGTCGGGCGCTGCACCGAGGAGGAGCAGTTCGTTATACGGGTCAATAGGATCTGGTTACGCAGGTTCATAGAATTCGGCGACGTGCCATGATTTTTCTACTTTTCCGAATTTGTCTCTTTCAAATGCGACTGCGATATATATGCCTTCTTTGTTTTTAATGAGAAACGTAGTCGTTATTTCTTCTTAGGCTCTGTCGTGGACGCATAGTATCACGGTCAGCAACTGCACTCGCCCCGCTCGGACGGGATACTGCCGCGTGTCCAAGTTCAATTATATAAAGGACCACCGGCCTTCGAGTGGACATGCACTCACGGGACGTTCCAATCGAACCAGCAGGAATGAAAAAGGAGTTAAGGATCTTTGCAACTGTAGGGCCACGAATGCACTGAAACGATAGTTTGAGAAGTTATATGGCGGTCCAAAAGTGGTACATATGCAAGCAATAAGAATTTATGAATCGGATCAGACCCTGATGGTGATAGCGGTATGGTTGTTGATACGTTCAAGGTAGGCGACACGTGGCAGTCAATATCGAATCGAGGTGGCGGTGCAATAACGCCTGGCTGGTAAAGTGTCCGCAAGGTGACAGGTCTTCAACTCAGAGACGTATCCCAGAAAGGTAGGAGAGTATGCAATACCGGACATCTAACAACCGAACTAAAAAAAACACAGTCCAACAGCGCCAAGCTCTCCAGGTAGAGTGAGCGGAAGATTGCCAGTCTCGACCGTCATGTTGAGGCTATTGTGATCACAGCACCGGCGTGTTGAGAATTGACCGCCATCTCGACTATGGACGTAGTAACAAGCCCTTCGATGTCCTAGGACGGAGGGAGGATAACTGATATGAGAGTTACCAGGTAGACGAGCGGCGGGAGGGAAAAAAACAGCCATCAGATAACACTGGTAAGTTGAAGTTCCTCGCCTTACCTGAAAATAAGTCCGATGCGCAACGTGCGACAAGCGGAGTCGAAACTGGCATGCTCATGGCTAGCAGCCAGACGCCCGTACCAAATGGATACTGGACCCTATCCTGCTAGTAGCCCTTGCGTATCACGCCTTGTACCGGATGACCAACCAAGACCCATGTCTTTCGTCTTCTCGTGATGAGATAACGAAGCCACAGGGAGCCACGAGTTGGCAGCCAATCACGGAACTTACATTGATGTCCACATGATTCCCTGAGCCGCTCGGTTAGCAGATGGCCCCACCACTCCCCGCCATGAGCGCCGTGGCTTGAGAAAGAACCATGACGAATATGGTATGTGTGGCGAGTGGGTAGCAGGCCAGGAGCGCTGGCTGCGGTTCAAGGGCGATAAGTAGGACTGAGTCTGGTCGGTGTTAGCAGGCTGCTTTGATTTTGTTGCTGGAAAATGACCTCAAGTCTGCGGTGCAGACGGGTCACCATGTGTGCTGTCCCATCCGAATCTGAGAATCATGACAAGTCATGGATGGTCAGCTGATGCTAACGAATGGCAGAAGGCAATAGCATCATTGAACCTTACCGCGCTATAAGGAGCTCTTGTGGCCGATGTACATTTGCGCGAACTGCTGTCTACCATCCCCTCTGAAAGAGGCCACCAGGTTGCTATATGGCCATGAGACAGTATGACGGAAGAAGCATACGACTGCAATACTCGAGCAGCTCACAGGTGCGTGCCCATTCTATCCCAATTTGAGGTGGGTCTATGGGGACTTCACCTGCGTTGAAGGTTCAAGACCTCCTTCAAATGGCCGCTGATTAGGTGATTTCCCAGGACATCACAGACCCGTACGGATCACACAATACCATCATGTTCGAATCTACTAAGTGTGGAGGTTCGACATGTCTTGATAGTGCATACGACATGTGACCGCGACCGAGAGCCTCTGCCACTTCTTAGGTTTAGTATTGGCCAGGACGCTCCCGATTCATTGCATAGCAGAAGGCTTCTCCGCCGGATTTCCTAATCTTGTAGATCCAATAATGTCCCTCCTTGACCATGGGTATGTAGCGGACGCCTTCTCTCGCGTCCTGGCTCTCGATACTGTGACTACGTCATGCTGAGCGGACAGCCGAGAGTGTAGAAAACGAGGAGGTAAAAACTCACTCGTATTCGAGGTGCACACTAATACGGTCGTGGGGCTTTTCATCCCCGACTCGAGGCCTGCATAATAGGTACCGCGACGAGTACGACTGCAGTATGCCCCTCCTGCCAGCTAGCTCGGCTACCCGGATTTGAGCCATTTCCTCTGAGTCGTCTGCGACAAGCTCCCAGTGTCCCTTCCTGTCATCGCTACAGTAATGGGCATGTCATGCCGCCGTTCGACATGTGCTCAGCTTTACAGATCATCATTGTACTCAGAAGGGGACGTACTGCCTCTCTCCAGTTATAGGATCTCGGGTACCCGCAAGGCGAATACTTCAATCGAGCGTCTCGGCGATCCATATCTTCTGCTGTGCCTATATTTGGGGCAAGCCTGCATGCACAAACGACGTAGGGCGCTTCTTTCACCCGTTCGATCTTGAATCGTTCCCAGATAGGCCCACCGCGCCCCGAGTGGTCCACATCCTGTGCCGGATATTTGTGACGACACATGGAAATGGAGAATACCTCTGGATGAGTAACGATGCGCCCGCTTCCTCCACGGAACAGTGCACATGCCAGATAAAGTTGTCCGTGGGTGCTCGGAATGATTTGGAACCTACCTCACTGGTTGATTCTGCGATTTGCTTACTGCCAGCATCATCAAATGATAAGTGGGAAGGAATTTGGATCAGTTCAGCAAGCTCGGTGTCAGACTTCTTCCTTCACTCGCTAACAAACTGGGGCAGCTGTGCGAACGCAAATTCAAACAGTTCACCTTTCATGTGAGTTCCTTCGGGTGCCCTGATGATGTCTCGGAAGGGGGGGAAACAGGCGACGTCAGCCACGTGCGGAAGAAGCAGAAAAGGGTGTTTTGTGATGGACGTGTCACGTAGGTTTCATATTCATGCACCAATGAATGTCGGCGTGGCCGGAAAATAGTTCTCTCCGATCGTTGAAGCCGAAAATTGTTCATAATTTCCAGCCACTCATGTCGGATGTAGTGCCATTCTGTGCATGTGATTAAGACATGACACGCAAGGACGGAAGAAGCACGGACATCAACACCGCATCCAGAAAGAGGAACAGCCGGTTCAGCTGTATCGGCGTAGGTGGGCGAGAGAGCTCGTGAAATGGCATGGCAGTGATTTTATCGAGTGCTTTGGATTCTGGGGTCCTGCCAAGTGAAGCCTTTATTTCGCTGAATAATGACAAATGGCGACCATGGGACAGCCCGTGTCGACAACTGCGAAGCGAAAGCCATAGCGAAAGTCAATGGATAGTGCTAGCGAGGCGCGTCGACGACCACTGACACAAGCTCGCTATCGAAAGCCGCAATTTGCGTTGCTTGACCGAGTTCGAAAGGGCCCGATCGGGCCAAAAGAACACTACGATCACGTGAGTCTTGTATATGTACTATGACGCGACCGGTTCCGTATTTTTACTATGATACATCGATCACACGTGTTGCCAAGGTGCACGGCTAGAAACACATACGTCGCAGTACATATATGTCGTGGCACAGGAAATTAGTAGTAGAAGAAGGAACGAGTTTCTGACAACCGGTATACGTTCCTTGTTCCTTGACTTTTCTGGCAAACCCGTCCAAGTTGATCCACTCTCTTCCGCGAACCGAGCCTCCGTGTTCTATCACGCATTCAGCCTCCACTAAGACGACTGACTATGGGTGAATCGCCCTTTGCAGAATCCTGGCTTGGCGGTTCTCAAGGGACTCAGTTCTTCATCCAGACTTACTGTCCTTCGTCCCCTGCCAAGGCCGCGGTCGTATTTGTTCATGGATTCGCAGAGCATATCGCGCGCTTCGAACACGTCTTTCCAACTTGGTCCTCACGCGGCATCGCTGTCTTCGCCTACGACCAGCGCGGCTTCGGAAGAACCGCACAGGACGAGCAGAACAAGAGCAAGGACAGCACGTGGGCAAAGACCAACTGGAAAGAGCAATTCGAGGACGTTGAATGGGCCGTTCAGCGTACCAAGCAGCAATTCGATGGCGCGCCCGTCTTTTTGTACGGTTATTCGATGGTGAGTCTCGTATCCCACTCCCTTGCAAGTCAGAAACAAACACGCAGACGCTAGGGTGGCGCGTTGGTTCTCGCGTTTTCTACTCGTACACAAGGACCTCCGTCCAAGGAGGCTGTGTCAAGCATCTCCGGGGTGATTTCTACTAGCCCGCTCATCTTACAGACCAAGCTGGCAAGTAAAATCACTCGGTGGATTGGCGGCAAAGCGAGCCGACTCGCTCCCTTCCACTTGATTCCCACCCCGGTGAACCCCCAGGTAAGTCGACACTATGGTCGGCACGCCTGTGAAGATTGAGAGACGCAGGAATTACCTCACGACAATGGGATCAATGAAGCGCACATGAAGGATCCACTCGTCGGACTATTTGGTTCCCTCCGAGGGTCGAGTGATATGTTGGATGGCGTACGAGCCGTTCATTGAGATCGACGTTAAGTTCGTGAAGCTAGCTGCTTTCAGGGAGAGGCTCCTACCAAGGACTACGTTTAGTGGTCGAAACACCTGCCCGTCTGCGTTTTCTACTTGCGCTCTAAATTTTATACTGAACCTGCGATAGGTTTTCCTTGTCCATGGCACAGAAGACTAGATAATTTTGGGTGATTGTTAACCTTCGGCTCGTCATGATCAATAGCCTTCTAGATCACATCGTTCGAGGCCACCGAAAAATTCCATGGCCTGCTTTCTGCAGAAGACAAGACGTTCTCAGCCTACACGGTATGTTTCAATCCACTCCCGAGGATAAGTCTCACCCACCTTGGAGAACGGGCTTCATGATTTGCCCAACGAGCCGGATGGAGTAAAGGAGAGGTTGATCGAGGATTGTATAGCGTGGGTAGAGGCACATCTCTCTTCGGGGCGTACTTCGAAATTATGACCAATCGACTGCAAGTAAATCCAAGTTACCCTGGCCTGGAGTGCAATTACAATGTGGTTGCAGATTGTGTGCGTATTCTAATAGCCTGCTGCCCCTGGCGCAGCATCTCCTTCCCTCCTCGATTTCAACAACACCTCCTTGAACCGAGTGAGATCAGTGGTGCCGGTACCAGCGCGGGCGATAGTTTTGGTTGGTGAGTTCTGGAGTTCAATGGTGTCACAGATGCGCTCCCAAGTAGTCCCCTTTGTGAGTGACAACTGAAGGTTCTCGAGGTAATCCGCCTCTTGGTCTCTATCGAAGTTGGCGTGCCATTAGCAGCCCACTCCACGAGGCACCGAAGACGTAGACGCACTTGTTTTCCAGAATCGATCGTTCCTTTTTGGAAGCGCATTCTTCGTAGAACTAATCGATAGCAGCTTCTGCTTTGGAGATGGTCTCCTGACGCTTTGCCTTACTCGTCTCATCTCATTGTTTGATCTCCTCTGTTTTCTTCTCGCACCATTCCCTATCCAAGGGCGCGTGATTGAGCTTACGTCTATAGGCGGAAAGCTTTTGCGCTTGCATGCCGCCCTATGTACCTGACGACTTCGGGTTCGTCTTCCTGAATGTGCTAGTTAAGAATGGGCGTGAAAGAGAATGTGGAGGGTGGAGGGTGCGGTGCAAACGGAGGGGCAGCTCCAAATGTAGGGGCAGCTCCAAATGTAGGCTGTGCAGGCGGAGGTGGAGACACGGTCTACAAAACCGTCGTGAGGCATCAGTACCCAACGGTGACGCCCCTCGCGCCGCATCATGCGATCAGAGTGGAAGACGAGACGTACATGGCCAACGCCAAGCTCTGGGAACTGGTCCTCGAACTTTTCGATTTCGTCGTCGCCAGTCACCTTGACTTCGTGGAAGGTCTGCCGGGGTGGGCTACCGAGGCTGTCGAAGGAGAACCCCGAGGATGGGGCGGGAACGGGGGCAGTTTGAAAGGAGGGCACGTCGCCTTCTCCGTCGAGTGAGATATCTGGGAAGGCAGACGCAGCACGGTCATAGTCAAAGTCGTCCATGGTAGATGGCTGGAGTGCAGGTCGTCGCAGAGATGGAGACAGACAATAGTCACGTGACGACTCGGCAAAGTGGGCACGCGCATTGCGCAGTGGTCGACCAGGAGACCTTTTGCGTCTAGCGGTGCCGTCTGCGGGGGAAGATTCTCACTAGGGTCAAAAGCCGCTTTGACAGCAGGGCGGCCGAGGAATGCAACGAGCAATCATGGCACTGCTATACCCACAGGTCAGTTTTTATAGAATAAATTTGTGGTCTTTTTTTTTGTATCGAGCACATAAATTAGTTACTACCCACTACGCATCGCTGACATAACGTCGTCGTCACGTTAGACAAGCGGGGGAACTTAAAGGGACACAATTGGTGGATGAGACGAGTATGAACGTCCGATCAAACGTGGTTTGGGGCAAGACGAGCAGTGGCGCTCGAATAGGCATGGATGGGCGGGCAAAGGGAGCGGTGGCGTTTGACTGGATACATTGGGTAGGTAAGACGAGTGGTTCGGCTCGAACGGACGCGGCCGGCAAGCGAGACAGTGGTTGTGTTCGATTGGGCATGGTGGGCGTGCGGCAGCCCTCGATGAGACACGGAAGACGGGCAAAACACGCGCCGATGGCTCGGTCAGATACGGTTGGCGGGCGAAATGAGCGTTAGTGTGCGAGATACTGACAAGGCATGACCTACTGTCCTTGGAGGTTGCGCAAGTGCATACTTGCGCGATGGGTCGGAAGAGAGCGAGTGCGCTGTGGGGACGAGCTTGGCAGGGATGTCCCACCGAAACCAAACGATGAGAAACGGAAGACAGCAAGTCCTTTATGAAACCTTAGGTTATTTTTGGGAGTGACGGAAAAACATGCCACTGAGCTTGAAAGTTTGAAATTTGAAAGCGAGCCTGCCAGTGTCCAAGCTCAGTGAAGTAACCACGCACCCGACGACGGGAGCATGGGTGTACATATGTAGTTCCCGGTTCCCCTCGCCAGGAGGACCTCCTTGAGACCAGCAGTTATCCGTTGCGTCGTTGGCACAGGCAGCGAGCCAGATGGTCACAACCATAAAAGGAATCCCACGTAGGGATACAGAGATACGCGTTGTGTAAGTTCGGTAACTTTACGTTTTATTCTTCAGCTCCAGTACGAACCCCTTTTTGGGCTTCGGTTTTGGGATTTTTAGACATCTGTTTATGGTCTAAAGTCCCTTCTCGCAAATTAACTTGCCTCTTTAACGCCACCAGAATTGCATAGGAGAGATTATAACATGGAGATGGCCTTGTCACAGACGACCAATTGATGACGAATGTGAAGTACCTCATAACGTGATTACACG
>JBBPKI010001277.1:0-13593 GCA_038089155.1 Nevesoporus exiguus
AGAGTGAAGCTGAGGATGGAGATTGGAATCAGGAATTTGAGCAGAGATGATGGCATCCACTTGTTGGACAGATCTAATCTTGTGTTGCTCTTCCAAGAAAACCAAGAGATGCATGTGAGGAAGACCACACTTTTGATACTCAATGGTGTAAACATAGCCAGCAAGTGGACCAAAGTAGCCATCCTTGATGAGCTTGAGCAATGCCTGCTGCTTGGCATAAAAAACACATGTGACCAAATCAGGTCTATCCATAGCACTTTGACCTATTGTGATAAATGATAAAACAATGATAATGTCATATCTGTGCCAGACCAGCCATCTCTGCCTTCTCTGGCCTCTTCTCTGACCACCTCTAGTCTCCTCTGTCCCCCTCTAGTCCATCTCTGTCTCCACCACACATGGAGCTCCTTGAAGCTCCACTCCTCTGATCAGACCTGTGGCTGTGCTCGCTCAGAACCTCCTGGACATTATCCCCATTTGTACTTCTCTTTGTTCTTTTATCCCTCCTTTGTCCCTTACTTGTTTCCTTAACAATTTGGGGCCTTTACTTTGCTTACTATCTCCTAGAATATTTTCATATGTTCACTGCCTTTGTCAGATAGGATTTTCATTCCATTTTGTACCTCCTTTGCATACTCCATCCTATTTAACTCCTATGTACCTCCTGTACTATTCCTTAGTATGAATATTGAACCAAGTCACTTTTCCCCTCATTTTGTGATCACCCTATCTCCTCCCTGTCAAACTCCTGTTCTCTGAAATACAAGGACATGGACCTGCTTAGAGGCACAACATATAAGTCCTGTGCCAACATTCTCCTGAGTATCTCTGCTCTTGTTACATTCATTTCCCTTATACACAGACTCTTACTTATCCTCATCGCTGTTCCATTTTGCTATCCATGCCTCCATGCTCGTTACCTAAAGTTCCTCATTTCCTTTGAGTCACAGGAGACATTGACCCTTCACCTTCCACAGTAGAGGCTCCCTTTCCATACTTCACCTGTGGACTACACCTCCTAAGCTCGCTCTCTTGCATGAGCTCATGATCTACTTACCATATCTGTAGTTCTTCTGTTCCTGTTAAACTAGGTCTGGACAAACTCCAATGAACTCCGAAGTGCCGGAGTTGGCTAAGCAGATGGGACTTGGCTTCACCGTATGTGGTGTGCCCTTACAGTGGATCCGTTGTCCTGGATTTATGGATGGAGGGTCAGAGGTTGGAGGTGGGTTGGAGGAAGTTGCTCAATGACTTGGAGGGGTCAGAGGAGGAGAATGTCAAGTTAAGTCAATATTCAAACTAAGGAAAATACATGGCATAGTCTACAGAGTTTATATATGGAGAAGAGGAGCAGATGACTAAGTTCGTAGTCGGATGAGTAAGTACAGAGGAGTTCGGGAGTAAGTATACCGGAGCACAGCCTCGGAGCTGTGCTCCTAAGCAAGCACTGGTACCAGAGATGTGTCTAAGTGGAGGAAGTGGTACAATGATTAGTAATAAAGTTCTATTGTAAGAAAGGAGTCATGAAGGTGTACTAAGAACAGAGTCCGAGGAAACTAGATATAGAGAAACATAGGAATGTCACCGGAGTTGTGAGCGGAGATGCACCGGAGGGTGCTGGAGTGACTGGAGTTTGGGTGAGGGTTTCGGGATATGACAGTTCCACTCTTTGATCTTCCATGCCTGCCCTTAGTTGGTCTGTGCTTACCTCCTCCTTGCATAAAAGCAGTAGCATAGCAACCTTTGTACCCTAAGCTAGTGCTACGCAATCTACACATTCTTAGGAACTCCTGATCACACTGCTTCCTTCTGTCAAAAAGGATCTCCTTGAACCGTCTCCTTGCCTTTGTGAGACATTGTGCCTCCTTGTGAGTGCCTCCTCACAAAGCATAGGATCAATAGCAGTTCAATGGAACATGCTATGTAACAAAAGCACTAGCTTACTTCCCTGCCCCTCCTACTATTGGAGAAGGGCACCCCAGCAAACAATACATCTTCCAGGAGAATTACCAGATTGCCAAATCCAAACCATCCATCAGAAATACCCTGACATCGCAACACCCTTTTAGAACTTTCCATCTGAAGAGCTGCAGCTTGAGGAGAATCCTTTGAACCAGAGCCCATCAAAGTAGAAGAACCTGAACCCACTGACGGGCTAGGAAGCACCTCAGATCCCTGGGCTGCTCCCACCCAAGCAGTTACACATTGTCCTGAATGCAACACTTCCAGTGCTCTCCTGCTATCTAGCTATCAACCATCCATCTCAGACCAAACTACCCAACACCCTCCCCCTATTCCACTGCAACAATCACCTTCCCCAAACCTGTCTGATATCAAAGAAGACAATGATATGACTTCAAAACCCACTGAGATAAAAATTGGAGCTCCTGCTGACTACAATGGAGAACCCTCTACTGCCAAATCATGGATGCTCACAGTAGAAACCTATCTCTTAATCAATGACAAGATATACAACAGCAATGCTAGAAAGATCACCTTTGCCCTTTCATTTATGAAGAAAGATTCCGTATTAGCCTGGGCCACTGTCTGTTGACAGGAAGCCATGGCGACGACCCCCCCATCCTTCAGAACCTTCCCTGACTTCAAAAAAACTTTTGCCACTGCTTTTGAGCTAACCGATACAGTAGCTAATGCCACTAAGAAATTAGTCGCCCTGCAGCGAACCACCATTGACAACCTTCATGGTTATGTCTC
Organism: Nevesoporus exiguus; assembly: GCA_038089155.1. Classification (NCBI taxonomy): domain Eukaryota; kingdom Fungi; phylum Basidiomycota; class Agaricomycetes; order Boletales; family Boletaceae; genus Nevesoporus; species Nevesoporus exiguus. The sequence goes on from JBBPKI010001277.1 coordinate 2,716, forward strand.
CCAGTTCCGTATTCTCACTGCCATGTCTGGAATCACTGTGGATGATGCCCTCATCACCCTGTTTGAAAAAGAGCTTCATAGCTACCATTGAAATCATATGGCAGGGTTGGAAACCATCTCTAAAAAGATTGGTGACTGGTACTCCAAGGTAGAACTCTTTGAGGCAAATAGAGCCTGCTTCTCTCAGAAGAATGACTTGAATGGAAAAAGGACTTTCCAGCGAGCTTTCATTCCCCGTTCTACCCCCACTTGAGACCAAAATGCTATGGATATCGACACCCTTAACCTCTCCCCTGTCAAACACCAACAATGCCTTGAAAATAAACTATGTTTCATATGTAAGCAGCCTGGATGCTCTACTAAGAACCACCCAAACTATACTCCTCTGCCCCCACAACCACCAAAGAACCCAGCTTGACTCCATACTACCACAACCACACCATCAGTCAAACTAACCCAATATGTCAATACTCTCGTAACTGGAGGGAAGACATCAGAAGAAGTCTTAAAAGAGTTGAAAGAAACGTTTGAGATGCCAAAAGAGTCCATCACCTCCATCAAAGAAATATGGAAAGATGACCAAAAGAATTTTTAGTTAGGAGAGATGAGTCGACACTCCCTCTCCAAATGAACTCTCTTGTAGTAATTGTTGGCAACCTAGACCTATTAAGGCTTCAGTCACTACTAATCAGGCTTGCTTAAGAGTCAAGAGGAAGTTCTAGGGGAATCAACCAGGACTTGACTGAAGTCTGGTCATTGATGCATTCAGGTTTATATACTACAGGGTACTCTAGGGCAGGCGTGTGAAGACTTACTAAGGTAATGACATCATTGTGGAGTGGAATTAGAGATAAGGACCTAGAACATCGGTAATTAAAGAAGCGTGGAGATAAGGATCTAGAACGAGTGTGAATGAAGTGAAAGGTAATGACCTAGACTTGGTCAGGTGACATGTCCCACGGTCACATGATAGTGGTCATGTGACTTGATAAGATAAGATAAGGGAAGAAATCATAACAGTAATCACTTCTGAATTGAAGAAATCTGTCCAAGTATGAATCAGACTATCTACTAAAAACAAAAATGTTGACACCATCACTCTTATTGACAGCAGGGCAACCAGAATGTTCATCAATCCCTCTCTTGTCAAACGACTTAACATCACTCCCACTTTGCTTGATACCCCTGTACAGGCATTCAATATCAATGGAATCCAGAACCAGAAAGGGACCATCTGGTCCTTCGTAACAATAACAGCCACCTTAGCAAACCTTTCTGAAACTATGCACTTAATGGTGATTGGACTAGGATGCCCCCAGATCATCCTTGGAATGACATGGCTTCAGTCCCACAATCCATGAATAGATTGGATGATGGGTACAATCACTCTTCCCATCATCACCCCTGACACATATGATCCCATAACCAATTGATATCTCCTGCAATGGCTAGGGCATGACCCCAATGACCTAATCAGCAAGAACTTAATTGCTCGTCAGGAGTGGCTTGATGCAGAGTCGATTTGTAAAACCACTCTTACCACGGAATTAGCTCAGAAGGCTCAAAAAGAGAAGGTTATCCTCCCCGCTGCTTATTTAGACTTCACTGATGTATTCGAGGAGAAGAACCATGACATACTCCCTCCTCATCAACCATATGATGATGCCATCATACTAAAGGATTCTTTTATCCCAAAAAGGGCCAAGCCCTACTTGCTGAACCCAGTGAAAATGGAAGCTTGCAAAACATTTATTGAGGAACATCTTTGGACTGGACAGATCATTGAGTCCCAATCTCCCCAAGCATTCTCCCTTTTCTTTGTACCTAAGAAAGATGGAATGGTATGCCAATGCCAAGACTATAGGTACCTGAATGAGCACACTATTAAGAATGCCTACCCTCTTCCTTGAATCTCTGACCTTATCAACTGGATGAAGAATTCGAAGTTTTTCTCCAAATTTGATATTCGGTGGGGATATAACAATATTCAATATTCAGTGGGGATATAACAATATTCGAATCAAGCCAGAGGACCAATGGAAAGTGGTGTTTTTGCCCTCTTGGTCTTTATGAACCAACAGTTATGTTCTTTGGCCAATGTAACTTGCCACCAACTTTCCAAGCATTCATAAACTGGATATTTCACAATATCACCCCTGAAGGATGGTTGGAAATATACATGGACAATCTGGGAGTCCACTCCATCACCTTGGAAGATCATATCACTCAAACTCAGCGAGTACTAGCCTGCCTTTGTAAACATGGCCTCACCCTCAAACTGTCCAAGAGTATGTTTGATGCTCCAGAAATCAAATACCTCAGAGTAATTGTTGGAAATGGCAGTGTCCACATGGACCCCACTAAGCTAGCAGCCATCTCCACTTGGCACCCTCCCCAAAACGTGTGGTCAGTCCACTTATTCCTCGGCTTCTGCAACTTCTACCAGAAGTTCATCCCCAACTTTGGTGACATTGCTGCTCCTCTGAACACCCTCACAAAAACCGCCCAACTGTGGACATTAGGACACTCCCCAGCAAACAGCCTTTGATCAGCTCAAGCAGATTTTCTCTTCTGCACCCATCATCACCCTCCCCAACACTGACTGACCATTCTTTCTTATGACCAATGCTTCCCTTATTGCAGTCGGTGCAGTCCTCATGCAGAAAGATACCAACGGTGATAGTCACCCCTGTGCCTATTATTCCTATACCCTTACCAATGCTGAGCACAACTACAATATTTATGATCAGGAACTGCTCGCTGTCATTGATGCTCTTGAGGAATGGTGCCAGTATCTCCTGGGTACTGCCCACCCCATCACAATACTTACTGATCATAAAAATCTGACCTTTATGCATGCCCCCCAAAAGCTGTCTTACTGCCAGGCCCAATGGAGTCTCTTTCTGCAGGATTATCATATTGTCTGGCAGAACATCCCTGGCACTGCTGCCTCCCCTGCTGATGCCCTCTCTCATTGTCATGATGTCGACACCTCTCATGACAACATCCATCCCATCCTTGTGGGCCCCACCATTATCTCTCTTCTTGATGCCTCCCTCTCTGTCAAAATAGCTTCCTCCTCCTCTGATGACCTGCTTGTCCTCAAAGCCATTGCTGCAATAGATCAGTCCTTACCCCTCTTTCTGTGCTCCTCCCTCCATGATTGGGCCTTCAACCACCCTCATCTATATTTTCATGGCCACCTCTATATCCCCCCCTCTGTGTGCCACTCCCTCCTTTCTGAACTACATTTTTCTCCTGCTGGTGGCCATAAAGGCCTCTTTCACACCTATAATTGTCTCTGCTGTGATTATTGGTGGCCTGGCATGTGCTCTTTCATAGTGTGCTTTATTGCCGGCTGTGCCCCTTGTCAGATGAACAAGGTTAACACACACCCCACTGTTCCCCCACTCTCCCCCCTCCCTTCTTGGGCCACCCACCCCTTCCAACAGATTTCTGTTGATCTCATTACTGACCTCCCTCTCTCTGCCACCTTCAATTCCATCCTGTTTGTGGTCAACCATGGCCTTACTAAGGGGGTGGTATTCCTCCTGTGTACTAAAGATATCTTGGCCAGTGATGTTGCCTCCCTCTTTTTCCACTACATATTCCCTCAATTTGGCCTCCATGACTCATGCATCTCTGACAGAGGGCCACAATTCGCCTCCATCTTTGCTAAAGAGATGGCCCATCTCCTCCAATATGACCTAAAACTCTCATCTGCCTATCACCCCCAAATTGATGGTCAAACTGAACGAACCAATCAAGAATTGGAGACTTATCTTCGGATCTTTTGTCAGGGATGACCAGACACCTGGAGTCAACTCCTCCATCTTGCTGAATTCTCCCACAACTCTGCCACCCACTCCTCCACCCACCAATTGCCATATTACCTTATGATGGGATATGAACCATGAGCTTATCCCCCTTTGGGAAAAACTTCTGTCCCTGCTGTGGAAGACCAACTTTCCCTCCTTGTCAAAGCAAAAAAAGAGGCCCTCACTGCCCACCAAACTGCCCAACAGATAATGAAGGAGTGAATCACATCCAAATTCACTCCTTGGAAAATGGGCAACAAGGTGTGGCTTGAGTCCACCAACCTCCACTTACACTATCTGTCAAGGAAGCTAGTGCCAAAACGGGAAGGACCCTTTGAGATAACAAGGGTGCTCTCCCCTGTGGCATATCAGCTGAAACTCCCTTCCACATGGCATATCCATAATGTATTCCATGTGTCCCTCCTATCTTCCTATTGTGAGACATTGGAACATGGCCCCAATTTCATTCCCCTACCACCTAACCTTATTGACAGGGAAGAGGAGTTCAAAGTTGAACAGATACTTTCCCATCAGGGCTCCCCTCATTGACATCAATACCTTATCAAATGGAAAGGATATCCCTTGTTGGACAATACATGGGAACTGGAGTCTAACTTGAGACATGCCCTAACCCTCCTCTCTCAATATAAAGCTAGCTGATCCACCTCTACTTAATGCTCAGTCCATGACAGATCCTTTTAGTTGCACTTCTAGCTTCACTCCTCTCCACCTGCTCTATCATTCTCCTAACTATTCTCTTTGTCCTCTACCATGTCCATCACAATCCCCACCATGCCTGATCAGGAGTTGTCCACACCATCTTTTCTGTTGTCCCTCGCTCCAACCTCTCATGTACAGGAATCGCTTGAAGCTCCCCCCACCCCCATACTCCCATGACTCGTTCCATCACTCAGACCCCTGGGGATTGCTCCTGCCTGACCTTGCCCACCTATTGCCGCTTGGGCATTGGAGCAGCTTTATGTAGAAAACCTTCCATGATTCCAGAAACTAGCCACTTATGCACACATACTCAACCATGCCCCCCTGCTTCTACTTGCTGAAAACACCCCGGCCTTTGCCAATGATGTACCACTGATGGAAGCCACTCTTTTGTTCCATCATACCTCTCAATTTCACATCTTCTCCAGCTACCCACAAATGGGGTTCAGAGAAGACTTCTCTGCCTCCCATGCCACCCTGTTGGATCAGATCTGTCTTAGAGCCCTAGATCTCCTTGACCACCATCAGTTCACACAGGTCATTACCTCATTTCCATTGTCGACCCTGAGGGAATATGTGGAGATTATCCTAAATTCACTTTCTGACTCCAACCTCATGGACTATTTAGAGAGCAACCAGATCCTCAGTTGACCCAACCCTCAGACCATCCCTCATGATATTTCCCCTCTACAGGCCCAGCAGGATCACTCCCCTCCTTCGCCCATTACCCAAGCCATTGAACTCACCATGTGCCCCCTTCTGATCCCACCCCCACGCCTTACTGAAGAATCGCCTGCCCAGGTAGTGCTACAGTCCCCATCCCCTACAGATTTTCACTCACCACCAACCACCCCCCCACTGACCTTTTCCAGACCGTGCAACCTCCCCACTGGAGCCAGAGTCGTTTCCTCCCCCACTCAAGTCCTCCCTCTCCTCCCTAATATCACTGCCTATCTTGCAACCCTGGACACCTCTCATGCCCACTGCTTCTCCTGTGGTCAGAGAGGTCATTTCCACATCAATTGCCCTAGATATTGATGCCCCCACTGTCGTCAGTGGGCCCCAGACCACCCCACCTCCCATTGCCTTGTCAACCACTGCCCCCTCTGTGACCACTGGGGCCATGTGGCGGCAGTCTGCTCAACAATCCATTGCCCCCTTTGTGGAGACCCAGGCCACACCATCCATAACTACCCCTTCACTATTGAGGATCCTATTCATGGAGGACTGGTTCTGCATGGTGAGAATCCCAATGTCACTTAGTACTGCTGCTGGGCAACAGTCATACAAAAGGGGTAGTGTTACATTCATTTCCCTTATACATGGACTCTTACTTATCCTCATCGCTGTTCCATTTTGCTATCCATGCCCCTATGCTCATTACCTAAAGTTCCTCATTTCCTTTGAGTCACAGGAGACATTGACCCTTCACCTTCTACAGTAGAGGCTCCCTTTCCATACTTCACCTGTGGACTACACCTCCTAAGCTCACTCTCACAGTCATACAAAAGGGGTAGTGTTACATTCATTTCCCTTATACGCAGACTCTTACTTATCCTCATCGCTGTTCTGTTTTGCTATCCACGCCCCCATGCTCATTACCTAAAGTTCCTTGTTTCCTTTGAGTTACAGGAGACATTGACCCTTCACCTTCTACAGTAGAGGCTCCCTTTCCATACTTCACCCATGGACTACACCTCCTAAGCTTGCTCTCTTGCACAAGCTCATGACCTACTTACCATATCTGTAGTTCTTCTGTTCCACTCTTTGATCTTCCATGCCTGCCCTTAGTTGGTCCATGCTTACCTCCTCCTCACATAAAAGCAGTAGTGTAGCAACCTTTGTACCCTAAGCTAGTGCTACACAATCTACACATTCTTAGGAACTCCTGATCATGCCGCTTCCTTCTGTCAAGAAGGATCTCCTTGAACTGTCCCCTTGCCTTTGTGAGACATTGTGCCTCTTCATGAGTGCCTCCTCACAAAGCATAGGATCAATAGCAGTTCAACAGAACATGCTATGTAACAGCTCTGACTCCTATACTAACTTCTCTGTTAACCCCCAGAACTCCACAACTCTGGTCAGACTTGAGTCTGGAGAGACTGGACTTTAACAGATAAATGAAGAAAGTGATGAAAAGGACATACCAGATACAAGATTTTGAGAGATTTCTCTCCAAGAGCCATTTGCAGTCATGGTGATAAAAAGATCTGGCTTCCTATATTCTCTACAGATAGCCAAGGAATCTTGGAGAAGCTGTTGCATGTGATGTGTTCCACCCTTGTGAGTGGAAGGAAGAATGACCCTGCCAACATCTCTCATGTTTGGATCTTGATCATGTATAAGACAATCTTGCAATCCTTGATACAAATCAGCTCTGATCTTCATTTGATTGTGATTGACCCAAGTAAGATTGCATTGTTCAATAGAAGCCCAGGCATCACAAATCAGCTGTTGAAAGAGTCTGCCACCTTTGAAGATATTTTGTGGCTCTATGTTTGCTGGGCAAATATGAAGTTTGTAGGCATACCAAAGAAGCTGAGTAACTTTCTTGGAATGATGTGGATTGCCATGATTGTCTTGCAAGGGAATCTCTAGATGCCAGCCTTGTTCACAATGTGGAAAGAGAAGGAAGTGGTAGATAGAAGGGATTGAGATTGCTGATGCAATGCAGACCATCCACTTGAAGATGTAAAACAACATCACAATCAGATCTGACATTGTGAGTACCAGCATCAGGAATGACAGCAGCTATTTCATCCAGAGTGGGAAGATTGTAACATCTAGGATCAGCACCTGGTGCCAAATGAATTCACATGGAGATATTGGCATGTTCCTCAGGTGGTTTTTCCTATGAAATGATAGTGATAAGAATAAGGAGAGAAAGAGAAAAAGAGAAGAAATAACTGACCCTCATGATGTCATGTGCTTGCTTGTACAAAGGAGCATAAGGATTGATGTCCCTAAGAGTGGTGTGTAGATCCAAGAGAATGGCAGGATTGAGATTAGACTGAGGATTGACTTGAAGATGTCTATCTGTAGCCTCTTGTGGATCATACATATAGAGCTGAGCAAAGGATGGAGCCAGTCCAGGGGGTGGTAAGAGAGCACCCATAAGATGATAGAGTGTACCATGAATGCGAAAAGATCTGGGACCAGTGCCTTGAATGAGATGATCATCTATATCAGCTCCAAGAGAGGTAAAAGCCATTCTATTGTTATGTTGACAAATTAAACTGGCTATGATCTTGGGGATCATCAAAGAGATCTCAAAGGAGATGTGGCCATGGTTGAACAGGAGATAGATCCACTTGACCTTGAAGGCAGCAGTACCAAAGCAAGGACTATGATTGCTAGAGTTGGATAGTTTTTCAATGATCATAAGGCCAAGATAATGAGGATTAATAGGTTCAGTGTATGATCTACCACCAACAGGAATTTCAGGAGGAGGAGAAGGTGGTGGTGGTGGTGGTGGTGGTGAGGGTGATGGTAAAGGTGGTGGTAAAGATGGTGGTAAAGATGGTGGTAAAGGTGGTGGTAAAGGTGGTGGTGGTGGTGAGGGTGAGGGTGAGGGTGAGGATGAAGGGTGAGGGTGATGGTAAAGATGGTGGTAAAGATGGTGGTGGTGGTGAGGGTGATGGTGATGGTGATGGTGATGATGATGGTGGTGGTGAAGGACTGAGTGCAACTTGTTGTCTTTGTTGATCCTGCTCATATTGTTCTGCAGACTGCTGACTATATTCTCTTAAAGCCTCCAGAGAGAACTGGAAAGATGTTCTTGATTCCTATGTTCCTCCTCTTGTTGATATATAGCCTGTTGTCTTTGATGGTCCTGTTCCTGCTGTCCAGAAATCAATTGCTGCTCCTCAAGCAATCTCTGTTGATTGAGCCATTGCTGATATTGAAAGTGTTGTTGTGCCTCCAAGTGTCTTTAACCCTCTATCTGTTGTTGATACAATGTCTGTTGCCTTACTTCATCCATCCTTTGATAGTATGGCTCTTCTCATGATTGTTGTAATCTCTGTTCAGCAACTCTCTGATGATATTGTTCTTCCCTCCACCATTGTAACCTCTATTCCTCAGCAAGTCTCTGCTGTTCTAGTACTTGCTCTTGTTGCCATTGCATGAAGTGCTCATGCTCTATTTGTCTTTGCAATATCTGCTGTTGTATTTGTAATTGATCCAAGTTCTCTTGTCTTTGATGCTCCATAAACTCCTGTCTAATCTGTTCAAGATGATTCTATTCTTGTTGAGCCTGATTAAATCTTGGCTCCTCAAGCTCAACTTGAAAGTGGACAGTATGTTGATATACTTGTGGTGCAGGAGGTGGTGGAAGTGATAGATTGGAGGGTCCAGCTTGTGGAGAAGCATGCACAGATACAACAGAAGCAGTAGGATTAGGATGGATTACATCTACGATTTCACCACTGTTGATGATGCTGTTCAAATTGTTCCTCCAAGTGAGCAGCATAATCAATCTATGGTCTAGCTTGTGCAAGTGGAGGTGGTTGAAATGGTGGCTGCAGAATAGGAGGCATATGAATAGATGGGGGTGAATTTCCATGATGATGATGATATGCTTGTTGTGCATCATGGTGAGCAATCTGATGATGGGGTATGCCAGGATATTGATGCACAGGAACAGGAACATGATTCTAGTATTTATCATTATTATATAATAACCCTTGATAATAGATTGACTACACTTACAATCAATACAGGAGGTATATTGGCAGGCAAATGATGGGATGAAGGAGAGCCAAGTTGTTGTTGACATTGATCATGATCAACATGGTGAGCAGCTTGCTGGGCATGCTGAGGAAAAGTGGAAGAAGTAGACCTAATGAAGATATTCATATGTATATTATATATACATGTTGATGACAATACTTACATCCTGAGAAAAGACCAAGGTTAATAATGTAGTGAGCTAGAGAATCTACTACTGCTACTACTGCTATTGTATGTTACAGGATGCTATTTAGATCACTACCTCCCACATGCCATGGGGCTTAGCAAGACACCTGAATAAGGCTCAGCCTGCCAGATAAACCAATCAGTCACCTCTTTGTAAACCAGGCATGACCCCAGCATGGACTATCACTTCCAAATGGAAGGACTGAGAAAACTATATATGACAAAAGAGAAGGGGTGGAGCTCCACACTCCAAACACCAGACTCAACTGGACTTGCCCCTAAATGTGGTGGGCATAAAAGGAAAATGAAAAGTTGCAGAAAGCTCTGGCAGGCACCCCTTAGCCTTAGGGTCCAGGCAGTGTATGACAACTTATATAAGAAATTGTCACTTGCAGGACACCACTCCTGGAGAGAATATAGAGCAGAGGGATGAGAGAAATAGAAGGGGGAAGAAAGGAAGGTTTGGGTGAAAGGAGAACTTTTATTGAGAACACTATCTAGGCATATCAATCTTATCTAAATATACATTATGTGCTTATCAATTGTAAGAGAGCATGATAATTGGAATGTTTGAGATGTAATTCACTGCCAGAAACAACACAGAAAGCAAGCTTTTGTCACACATCATTCTTTGGTGATCTTTGTGAATTTTTTTCAAGACTAGAATGCCAGGAGCAAGTCAATGGATGTTCTATTACCATGGTCTGTTACAATCAGTTATTATGAAGCACCCATGAAAGAATGGCCATGTCAGTGTCAGTGGTGCCCTTATGGATGGAGAACAGTGTGTCAGTGTGCAGCCATAACAAGGATCCCACATGGTTTCAAGTGAGTGAGGCAAAATAGGTGACACAGATGACACCAGCAAAGCTATACAAAATATGCAAAATATGTGAAATATGCAGGAAAAGTGGCACATATTGGGGATCACAGTGCAGTCACAGCATTACACATCACCCCTCACCCACTAACTTCTTAGATATCCCATAATCCATACCTTTTTTCCTGAACCATAATCCATACTTAGGGGTAAAATACCCTAATATGGGGCTATCTATTACATAATTTCTTTCAAATACTTACAAGATTATTGCAAACCATGTGAACATACAGTGACTCCAAAAACTGGCCCAATGTTTAACTCAAATCTGGTGTGCAAAGCACACCACAATCATATTAACTAAATACACCTTGTCTTGGTGGAGTGTATTGTAGTATGAACCCTTGGCTACAACTTCGCTCAATACATTATGTAATCCTGTGCAAATGCGGTTAAGATATGACCATTACAAGATAACTACCTCATTGGGCTGGTTTTTGTACTTTTGATTTCATGATTGAAATCTCTATCAAATCCAGCTGTATTTGGCTTTGTTGATGCTACAAACAAAGATACATATGTAAATAGTATGTCTGAGTTTCA
>JBBPKI010001278.1:0-13589 GCA_038089155.1 Nevesoporus exiguus
TGATGCAGAAAGATATCAATGATGACTCCCACCCTTATGCCTACTATTCTTGCACTCTCAATGATGCTGAGTGCAATTATGATATCTATGATAGAGAGCTTTTAGCCATCATTGATGTGCTGGAAGAATGGTGACAATACCTCCTGGGGACCACACACCCTATCACCATCTTCACGGATCATAAAAACTTGTCTTTCATAAAGGCACCCCAGAAACTGTCACATCACCAGGCCCATTGGAGCCTTTTCCTCCAAGAATATCATCTCCTCTAGATGGTTCTTCCTGGAAGCACTATGACTCCAGCTGATGCTCTGTCTTGCTGCCATGATGTCAACACCTCCTCTGACAATGTCCACCCCATCCTCTCTGACCCCAAAATCATCTCTGCTTTGGATCTTGCCCTTACTTCTAAGATTGCCTGTTCATATCTGCCTTTGATCTATTGGTCCTTGAGGTACTATATGCCATGGAGAAGTCTTTTCCTCTTTTCCCTCGCTCTTCCCTCACTGATTGGCACTATGAGGCACCTCATCTCTATTACAAAGGTCATCTTTTCATTCCCCCTGATGTTCGCCATGAACTCATCTCATCTCTTCACTCCTCCCCTTCAGGAGGACACAAAGGTCTTTTTTGCATGTACACTTGCCTCTCCAGAGACTATTGGTGGCCTGGCATGCACTCCTTTATCTCTTGTTTCATCTCTGGCTGCACCATATGCCAATCTGCAAAACCAAACACCCACCCCACTGTTCCTCCACTTTTGCCATTGTCTTCCTCTGCAATCTGTCCCTTCGAACAGATCTTTTTGGATCTCATCACAGATCTCCCTCTCTCCAATGCTTTTGACTCCATCTTGGTCATGGTTGACCATGGCCTTACAAAGGGGGTAATTCTCCTCCCTTGCACCAAAAGCATCTCTGCTGCCAGAGTTGCCTCACTCTTTTTCACTCATATCTTCCCTAGATTTGGTCTCCATGACTCCTGCATCTCTGACAGAGGCCCTCAATTCACCTTCTCATTTGCCAAAGAACTAGCTTGACTCCTGCAATATGATATTAAACTCTCATCCACTTATCATCCCCAGACCAATGGTCAAACTGAGCAAGCCAATCAGGAGCTTGAAGTTTATCTATGGATCTTTTGCCAAGGGCAATCTGGCACCTGGAGTACCTTACTTTCTACTGTGGAATTCTCCCACAACTCTGCAGCACATTCCTTCACCCACCAATCACCCTATTTCCTCATGATGGGATATGAATCTAGAGCCTACCCTCCCTTAGGGAAATCCTTTGTCCCCTCTGTAGAAGATTGACTCTCTACCCTTGCTGAGGCATGAAAGGAGGCACTAGCAGCACACTCCACTGCTCAATGCCTCATGAAGAAGAGACTTTCCATCAAGTTTACACCTTGGAAAGTAGGAGATTAGATTTGGCTTGAAGCCACAAACCTTAAGCTCAAATACCCATCAAGGAAACTTGCTTCTAAAAGAGAAGGACCCTTTGAGATCATTAAGGTATTCTCTCCTGTGGCATATCAGTTGAAACTGCCACCTACTTGGTGCATTCATGAGGTTTTCCATGCCTCCCTCTTATTCACCTATTGGACTACTCCAGAGCATGGACCAAACTTTATCCCTGCTCCACTAGATCTAATTGATGGAGAAGAGGAATATGAAATTGAGGCCATACTCTCTCATTGGGGTTCCACTAATTGCTGCCAGTACCTGATCAAGTGGAAAGGATACTCCTCTTCTGAGAACACTTGGGAACCAGAGCAAAACCTTTGTCACACTCCTATCCTCCTCAGACAATATAAGAGTTCCCTCTCCTCCTGAGTAACAATGCTCACCCCTTATCAGATCCTCATTGCTGCAGCAGTCTTCTCTGCAATCTGCCTCGCTGCCATCATTGCTATACTCATCATTGTCCTCTCATCACTTTTGCCTTTATCAGCTCCATGACATGTCTGAAACCCACTCTACTGTGTCCTCTCCCACTAGTCTTACACAAACTGCTCTCCCTACTGCCACTAAAATCTCTCCTCCTCACCCTACCCCTTCTTTAGCCCCTGAAGGGCTCCTTCAGCAACCATCTAGACTGGCCATTCCTGATTGGGCTGAGGAAAGACTCTTTGTGGAGAATCTTCTCTGCTTCCAGCATCTTGCTATCTATGTGCATGTTCTTGATCATGCTCCCCTTCTTTGTCTTGCTGAAGAATCCCCTTGAATTGATAGAAGCCATTCTCTTCTATCATCATACTTCTTCCTTTCAAATCTTCACTTCTCATCCTTGAATGTTACACAGAGAGGACTTTTCCACTGCCAGGGAAACTCTTCTTGATCAACTTCGTCTTCATGCCTTAGATATGATGGACCATCATCATTTTGATGAAGTCATCACTTTATTTCCACTTTCTACCCTTATGGAGTTCACTGAGATCATTTTGGACTTCTTTTCAGACTCTGACCTTTCAGACTACTTAGAAAGTGATCTGGTCTTAGGATGCCCATCCTTACCTCACTGTCATATCCATGATATCCCATCCATCTCCGCCCCCTCCAGCCCCATCTCCAACCAACTCTGGTCATCTCTGCCACCCTCAGTCCACCTCTGCTTCCTCCATGCTCAGAGCTCCACTCCTCCACTCTGGACCAAGGCTATGCTCACACAGGGACTTGGCTATCCTCAGACCTGGTTATCATTCCATACATTTCATTTGTACACCTCTTTGCTTCCCTCATCCCTTCTTGGTTCCTTATGGACCCTTGATATTATTTCACTCATTCTCTGACATCCTTGATGTCCCTATTTACCCTCTAGTATAAAACCCTCTGTACCTCTGTCATGTATCCCTTAGCACGAATATCAACTTAATTCCCACTCTCCACTCTTGTTGCGATCTCCTCCTCCTCCTGTTGGAACTCCACTCCTCTGAAATATGAGGACATGGACCTGTTCAAGGATGCAACACATAAGTCCTGTGCAGACGTCCTTTCCATGCAACTCCACTCCGACATCTCCACTCCGGACTTTGGTCCAACTCTGAGACGAACTTTGTTGACCACCCCTCAACACCTCTGGACTTCCAATCAGACTTGAGTCTGGAGAGTCTGGGATGATTTAACAGTATATTCATGCTGCCACTTGAGCAAGTCTCCATTCCTTTCATCTCCAACCTCACGCCTTCATAATCATTTGTCATGACCTCAGCATGCTCTTGGGATCCTCATTGAACCCAACCATGCACTGACTTTGGTCTTACAACACTCCTCCGACTTCTTGCTGTCCTCTCGACAGCCCCCCTCTTTTCCTCTGAACTCCAAACTCCAACCCAACTCCATCCCCCAGCAGGTCATCCTTCTTCCCTCTTCCTCTGTTGCTGACTTCTCTGCCTATGCCCTCTGGCGAGACCGCCCTTGGCTTTCAAGCCACCTCTTTGGGTTCTTCTTTTGTTGGTTTTAGGATATAGCTTGCTTGCCATGAGACTCCACTGAGTGATTGGAACACAAGCAGCACTTCGTCTGACCCTGGCAAGCAGAATGCCCAACCCCCCATGCCTCCACTCTGGAGCACACTCTGAAATCACCATGGCTCTCAGACTTTTGCCCTCCCACTTCTTTGTCAATGCCACACCATTCATGTGTGCATGCAAGATGGATGGCCTAGTCCACTCTGTCAGCCACCTCCAGCCTTTGCTGGGTAAGGCAAGACATCCTCAGTAAGAAAAGTCACCCTCACAACATCCGACCTTCCTCCACCCTCAACTCCATTACCTCCAATCTTTTGAACCTCAAGTCCAGAGTTCACTCCGCTTTCTCCATTGCCAACTCTGGCAAGTCTGGACGATATGGTATTGGACCCTCTCTAGATCCCTTCTTTCTCTCTCCATTCCATTTCTCCTCTGTTTTATGTCCTTCTGTCATTTCTCTGTCTGTTTCCTCTTCTTTCCTTTCTCTAACTCTCTCTACCTAAGGACCAAAAGTCCAAAGGTAACTTCGTTTGTTGTCCACCGACTCCAGCTTATCCGGTCAGTTCAGACATCTGGGTAAGGAATTCCCTTCAGTTCCTTCCATTTCCTTTCTTCTTCCAGCTTCCTTTCATTTGTTTCCTTTTCCTCTGTTCCTTCTGTGCTTTTGGACCCCAAGTCCACTAGCGACTCCATTTCTTGTCTGCTAACTCCGGCTATGTCCGGTCAGTCTGGACATCAGGGTAAAAGTTCCCCTTTGGATCATTCCCTTTTCTTTTCCCTTTTTCCCATCCTCTGTCTTTTGTTCTGACACCAGGTCATGATGGTAGACTCCTCTTCAAGGAGCACCATCACCGGTTGATAAACACCCTCTGTTTCCTCCCTACCTGACGATCACAAGTCCAAAGGTACCTCCATTTCAACTCTGATTTGCTCTGGCAACTCCAGAGCCTTTTCTCTTGAAGCTCTCTTTTCATTCTGCTTTATTCTGCTCTTTGTTCTCTCCTTCATTTCCTTCCTCTGACTCTGTACCTGAGAACCACAAGTCCAATGGTCATTCTATTTTCCTTCTCCAGTGCTGCAATGCTTCATAGCCACCACTCCGGTCACTCCAGCCTCACACTCCTCTCCCTCTGAACCTGAAGACATCAAGTCTGAAGGTAACTCTGCTTCAACTCCAGCAACTCTGGAGTTTCCATTTCATTTTCTTCTTCTCCTTGTTTTTGTTTTCTAGACTTGGGACCCATGTCACCCTTGTCTGTGCTCTATTCTAGAGCACCTCTTGACACACCCCTCTAATTTCTTCTTCTATTTCTCACCCTTTAGGTGCTGTCAACTCCGGCAGCATCTGGTCTATTCCAGACCACTCTGTTTCTTCTGTTCTATTTTCCAGACCTGGGACTGTGTCGCCCTTGTCTGCACTCTTCCAGAGTACCTTGATACAATCCTTCATCTTTTCTCTGTCCGCTACTTATGACCTCACAACTTCCCCTCGGGGTCCATTCCGGACCATCTGAACTTCCCTGTGGGTTCACTCTGGACTACTCTGCTTTCACTCCACTTTGTCTTCTGTGTCTATCCTCTTTTTTTTGTCTCTGACCCTTCTATGCTGTCCACTCTGGCGGCATTCGGTCCATTCTGGGCCACTCCATTTTTCTCTTCCATTCTTCTGCTTTCCCTTTGTTGGCCTTCAGGCCTTCACCTTTGTCAACTCCAACACCTCCGACAGACTCTGGTCCACTCTGGATCATTTGTTTCCCTTTCTTCTTCTTTTGGGCAATCCACCTCTGTGGCCTTCATGCCAAACCTCTTTGGGTTCTCTGACGTTTGTTTAGTATAGGACATCACGCGCTCACCCACTAAATGATCCATTGATCATTGGGTTTAAGAAGCTGCAACTTTGTCTAACATACTCCTACAGATAGAATGCCAAACCTCCGCACTCCAGGACTCCATCCAGAAATTTAATCCTGGGAGTTGCACCTCCAGGATTCGCCCAAGGCCTTAGGCCTTCTGTGGTCATTGTCTGTGGACCTCCGACCAGCTTTGTCCAGATTTCTCCCCACATTAAGGACTGACCAACGATTTGTCCCATCTAGCTCTCTGCCATCCCTGGCATTTCTTATAGTTCATTATTGTTGTCTTTGTTGTCTTTCTTCTAGGTCTTCAACCTTCATGATCTCATCCTGTGGACCTCCGACTGGCTTTGTTCCGGACACCTCTCCCCACACATGGGACCAACCAAGATTGTCTTCAGCCTCTGCCAACTTCGGCATCATTTGTTCTTCAGGACTATTCTGTCACATCTGTTCATTTCTGCCTTGTATCTCCGTTATTCTCTCTTTTTCTGTTATTCCTTCCATTTCTGTTTCTTTCCTCTCTGTTACTCCGATTACTCTGCTTACTCTGATAATCTCCGCTTTTTGGAATCTCCTTGTCTTTTTGCCCTTCTGATATTTTCTTCTGTTTTAATTTTTTCATTTCTACCTATACAGTATACTCTGTGGTCAGCATTCTCGGGTTCCTCTCAGGCCTCGAGGGCTTGGCCTTAAAGGGGAGGCACCACCCATCACTGCCTTACCCTACCACCTCTGTCTATCAACTCTGGTACACCTATCGCACATCCCATGACCTCCGTCCAAACCTCCAAAATCTCCAGCACTCTGGAGTCACCACTCTGGACCCCTCTCCTCGACTCCATCTTCACCTCTGGTACCCTTGTGGTACACCTCCAATTGCCTCCGGCATCCTCCAAAGCTGTATTCTTTCAGTTCCTCTGGTTCTCTGTTCCCATTTACTTCTCCATTCACTTTTGGACTAATGGCCTCTTCCTTGCCTTTCAGTTGTTTCCATTCTTCTGTCTTCAAGTGCTCCAGTACTGAGTGTACCCATCGACATTCACCTCTGATACCTCCGGTTCAACTCTGGACATCTCTGTTCTACATTACAATTCCATTACTTCTGATCCCTTTTCAGGCCCTCTGTTCTCCTTCTGTTTCTCTCCAGACTTCTGCCAACTTTGGCGTTTTTTTCGCCCTCTGTGTAGTTGAGCATTATTCCCTTGTCTTCTGCTTCATTCACCTCTGGTACCCTGTGTACAACTCCGGATTAACTCCGGTTAACTCCGCTTTTTCAGTGTTTCATCTTTGTTTCTCTATCTGTTCCAGTCTCCCTCTGTTTGCCCTTGTTCTTTCATTACCTCTATTTACTCTGTTCACTTCCTCTGCCTCTGTTTCCTTCTGGTGCATTCCTGTGCCACTCCATTTCCCTCTGTTTACTCTGGCTTAACTCCAGAGTAACTCCAGATTCTCTCCAGTTTACTTTGTTTCATTTCTATCCTCTGTTTTCTGTCTCCGTCATTCTGGACTTGTTCCTTTCTCTTCTGTTAACTCTGGCTTACTCTGGTTTTACAACCATTTGGGTACACTTTGGTACCTTTTATCTTCTCCATTTCCAGGGCCATTTGGTACCTGGTGTGCACCTCCATTCTCCAGCCCATTTTGGGCATCTTTGACCCCTTTCTGGGGCTCTTCGACTTCCTTCATTTCCATTTCTGTCTCAGTCTCTGTACTTATATTTCTGTTCCTTTTCTGTTCTACCCTGTTAATTACTCCAAACTCCGGTGTGCTCTGCATACAACTCCAGTCCTTCTCCAAGGACCTTTATTCTCCATCTTTTTGGCACTCTCCGATGTCATCTGCTCTCTGGCCCCCTCTGGGCACCTCTGACCCCATTCCAGGGCTCTGTCTCTTGTTTCTCTGCATTCATTTTTCCTTTGTATGCTCCATTCTTATCTTCAGTCTCTGTTTTTTAGTTCCTCCATTCCACTTTCCATTTCCTCCGATTCTGTTTTCTCTCTGTTTTCATATTCTCCAGTGTCCAGCCACCCCCACATGTCCTCCACTGCCACTCTGCATGCTCTGCCATCTCCGGCATCTGTTCCACTCCACTCGTGCACCCTCCACACTCTCCAAATCCACCTTGTGCACCACCCACATCCATCCTCTGTCAGGAGTTGTGCCAAAGGCACACCTTGACCCCTCTTGTGTTGAGGCTTGGAGCCTCCTTTTCGGAGCTAGCACATCATCAGTGGTAAGACTCCAAGCCATCCGGTTGGTTCAGACATCTCCATCATACTCTGCATGGCATCATTCTTGGATTTGGCCCAGTAAGCACCTCTGTCATCACCTCTGTTGGTGCATCCTCTCCAAAGAAGCTTGACTGCTTTCTCGGATTGGCTCTGCACTGAAACCCCACTTACTGTAGGTCTCAAGGGCTCAGCCTTAAATGGGAGGCACTGTCATATCCATGACATCCCATCCATCTCTGCCCCCTCTGGCCCCATCTCCAACCAACTCCAGTCATCTCCACTGCCCTTAGTCCACCTCCACTTTCTCCACACTTGGAGCTCTGCTCCTCCACTCTGGACCAAGGCTGTGCTCACACAGGGACTCGGCTATCCTCAGACCTGGTTATCATTCTGTACATTTCATTTGTACACCTCTTCACTTCCCTCATCCCTTCTTGGTCCCTTATGGACCCTTGATATTATCTCACTCATTCCCTGACATCCTTGATGTCCATATTTACCCTCTAGTATAAAACCCTCTGTACCTCTGTCATGTATCCATTAGCACGAATATCAACTTAATTCCCACTCTCCACTCTCATTGCGATCTCCTCCTCCTCCTGTTGGAACTCTGCTCCTCCAAAATACGAGGACACAGACCTATTCAAGGGCATGACACATAAGTTCTGCACTGATGTCCTTTCCATGCAACTCTGCTCTGACATCTCCCCTCCGGACTTTGGTCCAACTCTGAGACGAACTTTGTTGACCACCCCTCAACACCTCCGGACTTCTGATTGGACTTGAGTCCAGAGAGTCCAGGATGATTTAACACTCACCCACCATCCCCACCCCTTGTCCCAACCACTCTGTTGCCTGTTTCTCAGGCCATTGCTTTGCCAATCCACATTGTTCCCCATCTGTGCACTCCTTCTCTGGTTGCTCAGTTACCTCCTGCTGCCACCACTCTTCATGCCTCAGCCACTCCTAGAGACCTCCCTGTTGGAGTGCTCCCCATGACCGTTGATTGGATTCCATGTTCATCACATATATATATATCACCTTAGTGTTTCATCCCACTTCCTCACCTATTCCTCTGGGACATTGTGAGGGTAAGCACCATATCATTGTTATCATACTTGCTATCTAATCATTCTCTATGTACAGCTTACTGCTGTTCAGTTTCAACACTCCCAACCAATGTCTCCATTATCTCCTTGCCTACAAGAGTTATCCCCCTTGATCCCACCTTGGAGATGAGGCTTTCTCAAGTGGATCTCTCCACTTCACAATGCTATCAATGTGGACAGCTCAGGCACATCAGGATCTACTACCACAGTTATCAATGCCCTCACTGCCACGCCTTCACCCCAGGGCATCCTGTCTCTTGATGCCTCACCCATCATTGTGCCACTTGTAACAACTGGGGACATGTGGTCAAATACTGCCCCACCCTGCACTGCTCCCTTTGTGGAAGCATTGAACACTCCCTCAGAGGTTGCCCCTTTACTGATCTGGATATATCTGAGTTCTGATTGGACCCACATGGTGTGCATTCCTCTCAGTCTCTATTCTGCTTCAGGGAAGCAGGCATACAAGTGGGGTAGTGTTATGATTTTCTCTCTTATACCTCATCTCCATCTCTTTTCTATCAGTGTACCATTCTGCTACCCTTTCCCTCATGCCAAGTACATATATTTCCTGATTATCTTTGAAACTCCTTTCTCCTATTTGCTTCATGTCTTGTAACCTTTCCCTTAAAGAACAATATCTCCTAACAGCATTCTCTCACATGCTGTCATTGTCTACATAGCCATCCATAGTAGTTCCTTCACATTCTTCTTCATTCCATTGCCCTCTCCTTTCTTCTATGCCTACCCTAACCTTGGTCTGTGCACATTTCTTTGGGCTATATAAGTAGTTAGTCACTTTGCTTGTAAAACCCAAGTTAGACCTATGCAATCCACATCTTGACTCTGGACTTGCTCCTGCCTGAACCTTCACCTCTAAGGTTCTCTTTTGCCTCTTTGTTCCTAAGTGAGACATTGTGCCTTTTTGTGAGTGCCTCCTCACAAAGAACTCTTGTTGTTAGCAGTCCAGAGGAATGTGCTCTGTAACATGGACCAAGATAAGAGTAGGCATAGAAAGAGAAAGAAGACAAAGGAATAACTGTGGGTGGCTATGTGGATCACTACAGCATGCAAGAGAATGCTGTTAGGAGGTATTGTCCAAAAGAAGAAGAGACTACAAAGTATAGAGTGAATAAGAGGAAGGGGACTCAAGGATAATCATGAAGTAGATGTACTTTGCATGAGGGAATGGATATCAAAAGGGAACACTGATGATAAAAAGGAAAAGATGTGGTATAAGGGATAAAATCATAACACTACCCTGCTTGTATGCCTGCTTCCCCAAAGCAGAATAGAGACTGAGAGGAATGCACACTGATATGGTCCAATCAGAACTCAGATACATCCAGATCAGTAAAGGGGCAACTTCTGAGGGAGTGTTCAATGCTTCCACAAAGAGAGCAGCACAGAGTGGGGCAGCATTCCACCATGTGTCTCCAGTTGTTACAAGCAGTGCAATGATTGGTGAGGCATTGAGAGACAGGATGCCCTGGGGTGAAGGCATGGCAGTGGGGGCATTGATAGCTGCAGCAGTAGACCCTAATGTGCCTGAGCTGTCCACATTGATGGCATCATGAAGTGGAGAGGTCCACTTGAGAAAGCCTCACCTCCATAGCAGGATTGAGGGGGATGACTCTGGTTGGCAAGGAGATGACTGAGGCATTGGTAGGGAGGTCTCTAGGAGTGGTGGAGACATGAAGGGTAGTGGCAGACAGAGGTAGCTGGGTGATAGGTGAAGGAGTGTGTGGAAGAGGAATAATACAGATGGGGAGTGCAATTGCCTGAGAGACAGGTGATGGAGTGGATAGAACAAATGGAGGGGATGGTGAGCAAAATGCTGATGTGTGACCAAAGACTAGATTGCTTTCTAAATAGTCTGAAAGATCAGAGTCAGAAAGGGAGTCCAAAATTATCTCAGTGAATTCCCTAAGGGTAGAAAGCAGAAATGAAGTGATGACCTCAGTAAAGTGATGGTGATCCATCATATCTAAGGCATGGAGGTGAAGTTGATCCAGAAGGGTTTTCCTGGTAGCAAGGGGTGTGGTCAAGAACATGCATGTAGGTAGCAAGGCATTGGAAGTGGGGGAGATTCTCCACAAAAAGTCTTTCTCTGGTCCAATTAGGGATGGTCAGTCTGGAAGATTGATGAAGGAGTTCTCCAGGGGCTATAGAAGGGGTAGAGCAAGCAGGATGAGAGGAAGGTACCTCAGTGACCAATGGGAGAGCAGTTTGTATAAGGCTTGTGGAAGAAGATACAGTAGAATGGGTCTCAGACATGGCATGGGGCAGATGAAGGGGATAGTGAGGCAAGAATGATGATGAGAATGGTGATGATAGCAGCAAGGCAGATAGCAGAGAAGACTGCTGCAGTGATGAGGATCTGATGAGGGGTGAGCATTGTTGCTCAGGAAGAAAGAGATCTTTTATATTGCTTAGGAAGAATAGGAGCATGATGAAGGTTTCATTCAGGTTCCCAAGTGTTTTCAGATGAGGGGTATCCTTTCCACTTGATCAAGTACTAGCAGTGATTAGTGGAACCCCAGTGAGAGAGGATAGCCTCAATTTCATATTCTTCTCCATCTACAAGGTCTGGTGGCGCAGGGGTAAAGTTTGGTCCATGCTCTGGCATGGTCTGATAGGTAGATGAGAGGGAGGTGTGGAAGACATTATGAATGTGCCAGGTAGGTGGCAATTTCAGCTGATATGTCACAGGGGAGAGTACCTTAATGATCTCAAAGGGTCCTTCTTTTTTAGAAGCAAGTTTCCATGATGGATACCTGAGTTTAAGGTTAGTACCTTCAAGCCAAACCTTATCTCCAACTTTCCAAGGCATCAACTTGGTAGAGAGTCTTTCCTTCATGAGGCACTGAGCAGTAGCATGAGCAGCAAGTGCTTCCTTTTGTGCTTCAGCAAGGGTGGAGAGGCATTCTTCTACAGAAGGAACAAAGGATTTCCCTAAGGGAGGATAAGCTCTAGGTTCATATCCCATCATGAGGAAATAGGGTGATTGGTGGGTAGATGAATGTGCTGTGGAGTTGTGGGAGAATTCTGCAGTAGGGAGCAAGGTACTCCAGGAACCAGGTCGTCCTTGGCAAAAGATTCATAGATAAACTTTGAGCTCCTAATTGGCTCACTCAGTTTGGCCATCAGTCTGTGAATGGTAGGTGGATGAGAGCTTAATGTCATACTAGAGGAGTCGAGCTAGCTCTTTGGTGAAGGAGGAAGTGAACTGAGGACCTCTGTCAGAGATACAAAAGTCATGGAGACCAAATCTAGGGAAGATATTTGTGAAAAAGAGTGTTGCAACTCCAGCAGAAATTATTGGAGAGAGGGAGGTCTGTGATGAGATCCATATAGATCTGTTGGAAAGGACAGGTTGCAGATGAAGAAAGTGGTGAAAGAGGGGGAACTGTAGGATGGGTGTTGGACTTGAAAGATTGGCAAATGGCATATCCAGTAATGATGTGGGAGATAAAGGAGTGCATGCCAGGCCACCAGTAGTCCTGAGAGAGGCAAGCATAAGTGTGAAAGAGACCTTCATGTCCCCCAGAGGGAGAGGAGTGAAGAGAAGAGACAAGGTTATGGTGAGCATTAGGAGGGATAAAAAGGCGACCTTTGTAATAAAGATAAGGGGCATCATAATGCCAATCAGTGAGGGAAGAGCAAGGGAAAAGAGGAAGTGATTTTTGCATAGCATGTAGTGCTTCAAGGACAAGTGGGTTGGTTGTGGAGGAGCTAGCAATCTTGGAAGTAAGAGCAAGGTCTAACGCAGAGATGATTTCAGGGGTAGAGAGGATGGGATGAATGTTGTCAGAGGATGTGTCAACATCATGACAGCAAGATAGAGCATCAGCTGGAGTCATTGCTGTACCAGGAAGAACAGTCCAGAGGAGATGGTATTCCTGGAGGAAGAGGCTCCAATGAGCTTGACGATGTGATAGCTTCTGTGGAGCTTTTATAAAGGATAGGTTTTTATGGTTGGTGAAGATGGTGACTGGATGTTCAGTTCCTAGAAGATACTGTTGCCATTCTTCTAAGGTGTTGATGATGGCTAAGAGCTCCCTGTCATAGGTATCATAGTTGCATTCTGCATCATTGAGGGTGTGAGAGTAGTAGGCACAGGGATGGAAGTCTCCATTGATATCTTTTTGCATAAGAATGGTGCCAACAGTGATGAGGGATGCATCTGTCATAAGGAAAAACGGTTTGGTGGTATTAGGAAGGGCAAGGACAGGGGCCAAGAAGAAGATGTCCTTAAGGCAAAGGAACACGGTCTGTTGGATGTTTTGCCAGATCCATGGCTGGGCAGTCTTGGTCAGGAGGTTGAGAGGGGCAGTGATATTGGCAAAGTTGGGAATGAACTTTCAATAAAAGTTACAAAAGCCAAGGAAGGAGCAGACAGCTTTGACAGTGGAGGGTGGTTGCCATTTGGCAATGGTGGAGAGCTTTACTGGGTCCATGCATACTTGTCCATTTCCAACAATGATTTCCAGGTAGTCAATCTCTGGAGCATCAAAGGTACATTTGGAGAGTTTGAGCATGAGTCCATGTTCTCTAAGGTGTGCTAAAATGTGATGTTACAATTTCTCACCTTATCTTATCTTATCAAGTCACATGACCTCATCACATGATCATGGGACATATCACCTGACCTAGTCAAGGTCAAACTCTTCACTTTATTCACATTCATTCTAAACCTCTTATCTACATACTTCCTTAATTACTGTTGGCCTAGACTCTTATCTCCCTTTCCCACCCCACAATGACATAGTACTTAGTAAGTATTCCCACACTTGCCCTAAAGTACCTTGTAGTATATAATCTGAATCCAAATGACAACTGGACTTCAGTCAAGTCCTGGTTGATTTCCCTACAATCTTCCTCTTGATCTCTAGCAAGCCTTTGAGTGGTAGCCAAAGCCTTAA
>JBBPKI010001279.1:0-13588 GCA_038089155.1 Nevesoporus exiguus
ATATCAGAAATACCTATTCTTTGACAAAAGTGACAAAACCGCTGCAATGGTATTGTCATTTTGAAATGTCCATATCTCAGCAACCCCTGAACCAAATTATGTAATTTCTTGATCAGCAGATAGCCAGGAGTGTTTTCTATCTTTGGCCTAACCAAAGCTAAGCGATACTCCCACGCTTGCACTTACTACACTTCCACTACTACAAAATAGTCAAACATTGCAGTGGTTTTGGGAGTCACTGTAGCAGGACCTTGGGCATCTTGCCATCTTTACTTCTCCTTTAGCCCAGTTTATGGTTGGGTTATGCTTTGCCAACCATATATATCCCGGGATCATATTATTTTTACCTAGATTGGTAACTAGGCATTCATGGTGTCCTTGGTAATCGAGGATGATTTCTGCCTTGTGTGTAACGCTTCCAGCAGAGTTCTTTGTTTCATTGATATTAAAGACAGGTATTTCACTTTTAAGTTTTTCCAAGGAAAGTTTTACTTGTTTGATCCATTCTTGATCTATAAAGATTCTGTTTGCACCACTATTCAACAGGGCCTTGCACTGCTGCTTTTTGTGCTTGGTAGCAGGATGTGCTATTGAGATATCCATGAGGATTTTGTTTTGCACCTTTGTGTTTCAGAGAAGAATCCACTCTGGGAAGTCAGATTCTTGATAAATATTTTTTTCTTATCTTTTGACCAAATTAAGCCTACATTCCCATGCAGCAAGCTCCATTTGTGGAGACCTGGTCTCAGTTGATAAGTGTATTTTATAGATAGGGCTACTAGACTCTGAAGAATAGCATGAGGAAGAGGAGTTAGAGTCACTGTTAAAGTCTTGTCTGTATTGTACATATGGAGAAAGAGAAGAGAAACTGTTTTTTGTATTTAGTAGTTTCATTTCTGGCTTCTAAGGTCCCAGATTCCTCAGTTGCCATAACCTTTTCCCTGCTTCTTCATTTCTATATCATGAAGATCAAAGAAATATGCTCTTATTTCATTATAGCTCATTCCTTTAATGGCAGCTTCTCTCTTTTGTTCTGGGGAGGGATTCTTTTCTTCTTCCTTTTGATCCATAGCTCAGACCCTTGGTGGTCATGGAGCTTCCATGCTTCTCTTTCGGCAGTTGACTTTATGTCCTTCTCCAAGGAATTTGCACTCTGTGCATTTTTTCTTTGGCTTAGGACAGTTTCTTGTGATATGTCCATCTCCTGTGTAGTTGTAACACTTGGAGTGTCTTCTCATTCCTCCTAGATCCATTGGCTGACCCCTTCCTCTGTAGGTTCTTGTGTTACAATTTCATTCCTTATCTTATCTTATCAAGTCACATGATCACTTGCACATGACCATGGGAAATCTCACATAATCAAGTCTAGATCACTACCTTTCACTTTCATCACACTTGCTTTATTAATCACTGCTCATTCTAGACTCTGATCTCCCATGCTTCTTTAATTACTGATATTCTAGACCATGACATTATTAATGATGTAGTACCTTAGTCAGTATTCCCGACCTGCCCTAAATACCCTGTAGTAGTCTATAAACCTGAATCCATCAACAATCAGACTTTAGTCAAGTCCTGGTTGATTCTCCTACATGGACCTCTTGTCTCTATAGCAAGCCTGAGTTGTGGTAGCCAAAGCCTTTGCAGGTGTAGGTTGCCAACATAAGAACTTTACTACTTGCTTTCCTTACCACACTCCTCTAACTCTTCACTTGCCATTGTTTATGACAACGCCAGACCCTAGGGGCAAAGGGACCTATGTACAACATCCACTTTTCTGTGCACTTGCACTATCCTTTATCTTTTACACATACCCCAGCTATACATTGGTGAAGGTTGGTTAGACTTTAGGTCACCATCAAGGGGTGAGCTTGAGAGCTCTTAATTGGTTTAAACACCACCTCTGCATGTTTCATCTTCGAAGAAGCTTTGGCTTGTGTCCATGTGAGGCACATTACTTTCTAGAATTACTAGTATGCAGTGGTCTACTGGTGTAAGAGTGGTCTTGTGCCCACCAGCCCACTTAGGATTACCCTTTCAAAGACTTGAGTCGAGGAGGCTATTGTCCCAATCAAGTAGAAGTTGGTGTTGACAATGGTCCACACTTCTTTAATCCTTTCTACATTTCTGGATGTTCACCAGAGACCCCTTCAAGTCCAAGGAAGTTGAGGTCCACCTCCCCTCAGAAGAAACTTAAGTTGGAAACAATTACAAGTATCAATGAGAGTTCTCATTCAACCCAAACAGCAGGTATATCAATCAAACAGGGCATGACCACTTCTGAAACAGAGATTTAGCCCAAAGAACAGCCACTCCAGAGAAAGGGTTCCCATCAAAAGACAATTCACAAGGATTTCCTTATCTAGGACATGAGGATAATGACAGATGGATCCATTACCATCCATGAGAAGAAGAATTCCACACCCCCACACCAGTACCACTAGTCAATATCTTTGAGGATGAAGACTTTCTCCCCTACCTCTTAGATCATATAAGAGAAAACAAGCCCTTTGATGAGGCATTATTACAAGTGCATGGGATACTAGAAGATCAAGTTCTTGCCTTTAGAGCAAGAGTCCTACAGGTACAACTATATGCTGACCAATACCCACAGATTCTAGGGGCAATTAACATTCTTGAAGAAGTAAGAGAAGGTCTAAATAACCTTTGAAATCTAAGAACTCCATCTTTCTCGCCTTCTCCAAAACAGGAACCAGTCCCAGTTCTTCAAGAAAATCAACATGTTGTTGCACCCTTATAGAAACCTGCTCCCCTTCTTGACTCAGAAACTAATGACTCATCTGACAACATGCTAGGAGACCAACCCTTATCCCCTGACCAGAACTCCTGGTCTCTGCCCACACCAGAAGTCACACCAATAGCAACTGCCAAAGAAATTCAGGCCCTTACTGACCTGATTACAAATCCCCAACAACAAGTCCAAACCTTGCAAAGAGCAGCAGGGATGTAGAAAACAAGGAATGTAGAGGTAAAAGTAAACAAAAGGGTAGAAGCAGTACCAGAACTTGGACAATATGATGGCTCCAAAGAATGTTATGATAGCTGGAAACTGAGAATGAGGGTCTACCTCAAAAGTAACATAGAAACATTCACTACCAATGAAGAAAAGGTGATCACCATCCTCTCAAGGATCAGACCCAAGGATGGAGAAAAGGACAAGAACAGAGTGGAACAGTGGGCAAGACAGCTACTCACTTGATACATGGACTTTGAGGCCCATTGGCCAGAAGTTACCACACTGTGGGAATTGATGGACCAAAGGTTCAAATCTATCAACACCATCAATGAAGCAAGGGCCCAACTAGAATGATGTCAGCAGTACAAAGGAGAAGGAATCCAGTCGTTCTTAACAAGATGGCTGGGATATTATTACAAGACCAAAGGAGAACTGAACAAAGAAGATCCCAATGCAGTACAGATGCTGGAGGAAGGAGTAGATATGGACATAATACAACAGGTCTTCTACTCTGATCAATGGAAAGACTGCATACAGGATTATATGGAGGTATTGATAAAAAAGGAAGCAAATATGGAGCCCTTCAAGCTCCAAGGGAAAGAATCCTCATGACCAAATTACAATTCTACAAATTACCAAGAAGGACAGGCTCAGACCTATGGAGGAAGAGGTCAACCAATGGACATCAGAGCCATAAGGCAAAGAAATTCCAAGTGCTACAATTGCACTGGAGATGGACACATTGCCAGAAATTGTCCAAAACCAAAAAGAAAATGCACAGAATGCAAGTTTCTTGAAGGAGGACACAAGGTAAACTATAGAAAGAAAGGAACAAAGGCTCCATGAGCACCCAAAGTTAGAGCAATGGAGCACAAGGAGGAAGAAAAGAAGGCCAAGCTCCAAAAAGGCGAAGCTGCAATAAAAAGAATGGACTACAATGCCATGAAGGCATATTTCTTCGACTTACATGGTATGGAAATGAAGAAGGCAGGAAAAGAAAATTGCAACTGAGGGATCTGGGACCTCAGCCAAAAGAAAACATACTAAACACAAAAAATAGTTTTTCCCCCCTTTCACCTTATATACAATATGGACAAGACTTTGATGATGACTCAAACTCTTCTACATGTTATTCTGAGCCAACATCACCTATCTATAAAGGACATCTCCCTGAGATCAGGTCTCCATGAAGTAACTGTGACATAGCGCTTAGCAATGAAGGTTCTTCAAAGGAGCTTGCTGCACAGGAATGTAGGCTTAATTCAGTCAAAGAAAAAGAAAAAAAATATTTATGAGGAAAGTTTCCCAGAATGAATCCTCTTATAAAATACCAAGGTGCAATACAAGATTCTCATGGACATCTTGATTGCACACCCAACTACAAAGAACAAGAGACATCAATGCAAGGCCCTCTTGGATAGTGGCATGAATGGAGTCTTCATTGACAAAGCATGGGCCAAACAAGTAAAGTTACTGTTACAGAAGATGGATAAAGAGATCCCAGTCTTCAATGTAGACAGAACCAAGAACTCTGCAGGATTGGTCACTTATCAAGCAGAGATAATTCTTGACTATCAAGGACATCATGAATGCCTTATCGCAGAAGTGACCAATTTAGGCAAAAGCAATATGATCCTAGGATATACATGGTTGGTGAAACATAACCCAACCATAGACTGGACAAAAGAAGAAGCAAAAATAGCAAGGTGCCCAAGGTCCTGTTACATGCTCTTGGACTGAGGGACAAATTTGGTGAAAGAAGAAGAAGCACTCAAGCATGCTTCAACTGTGCACAGATTCATCAAAAATCTTGAAGTACCCAAGAAGAAGGAACCAATGTTGGAGGAAATGGTTCCAAAAGAATATCACCACTTCTTAGAAGTCTTTAGCAAAAAGGAGTCAGAACAGCTTCCTTTGTGTAAACCGTGGGATCATGAGATAAAGCTAATGCCTGGCTTTCAACCCAAAAAGGCAAAGATATTCCAAATGAGCAAAGACAAGATGGAAGAACTTAAAGGGTTCATCAACGAACAAACTAAGAAGGGATATATTCATCTGTCATGCTCACTGCAAACCTCACCAGTCTTCTTTATACCAAAGAAAGACAGAAAGAAGAGATTGGTGCAAGACTACTGCTACTTGAACAAGTGGACAGTTAAAAACAACTACCCCTTACCACTCATCAGCCAACTAGTGGATATGCTCCAAGGGGCAAAGCTCTTTACCAAATTAGACCTTCAATGGGGCTATAATAACATAAGAATTGAAGGAGACAAATGGAAGGCTGCATTTGTCTCTCATACCAGAGCATATGAACCATTAGTAATGTTCTTTGGACAATGCAATGCACCAGCAACCTTTCAGCAAATGATGAATGAGATTTTTGCTGATATGGATGGAGTCATCATCATATACATTGACAACATAATGATCTTTACCAAGACTGATGAAGAAGAAGAACATGATAAAATTGTCAAAGAAGTCTTGAAGCAGTTAAAGGACCATGACCTATTCCTGAAATCAGAAAAGTTCTTTTTCAAGCAGAAAGAGGTCAAATTCCTCAGAATGGTAGTAAACACCAAAGGAATAAAAATGGAAAAAGGAAAGATTGAAGCTATTCTCAAATGGCTGATATCAAAGAATGTGAAAGGAGTCCAAAGTTTCTTAGGACTTGCAAATTACTATTGAAGGTTTATTCAGGACTTTTCAAGAGTCTCACATCCTCTGAATGACCTCACTAAGAAAGACCAACCCTGACTGTGGGGGCCCTCAGAATAGGAGGCATTTGACAATCTGAAAAGGAGCTTTACAATGGCTCCCATACTTGCTTATCCAGACAACAATAGTGAGTTCCACTTCAAAACTGATGCTTCTGACTTTGCAACCAGCCCAGTCCTTTCTATAAGACAGGATGACAAATGGCATCCAGTTGCCTTTTCCTCTGCTTCAATTACTCCCAAGCAGCAGAACTATCCAATCATGGACAAGGAAATGCTCACCATCATTCTTGCCTTGGAACAATGGCGACATTACCTTAAGGGGGAGAATTTGAAGGATGGATGGACCATGCCAACCTGAAGTACTTCATGACAAAACAAAATTTAAATCATCGACAAGCAAGATGGTCACAATGGCTATCTAGATTTAATTACATCCTTGTAAACAAACCTAGATCAAAGATGGGAAAGGCAGATGCTCTCTCTCAATGAGAGGATCACACTGTTGGTATTGACAAGGATAACAAGGGTGTTCAAATGATCCCTGAAAATAGAGTAAGGGAACAAAGGCAAGGCTTCATGATAGAAGGAGAAGAAAGGAAGTTATTAGAGCGAATTGTAGAAGCTCAAGAAGAATGAAAGGGTCCTGAAAGATCTAACCTTCTAAACAAAGATGGGATCTTATATCTTGGTATCAAGATCTTTGTACCCCCAAAGGGACAATTGCACCAAGATATAATCATACTTTACCATGACTCACCTATTGCAGGGCACAGTAGTGCAAATAAGACATGGAATTCAATCAAACAGTACTTCCAATGGCCTAGGCTTTAAACACAGATTACTTGTTACAATTTTGCTTCTTCATGGTCACCTCCTACTTATTTTCTTCATTCGCATTTGGGAGGGACCAATCACATGGGAGGTGTATGTTCCATACCTCGTCATTCTGTATTCGGATGACATCCGCCTGATCCCGTTAGTATAACTTCTGACTTCTCCGTTTCCATCTCTCTTTGATCATCTTTGTTTCCATCTTCTTTGATCATCTTTGACATAGCCTGTTTCATCACCATCTCTTGATTGGTGACGCGTTACCTTTCCGACCATCTTTGATAGATGGTTACCATCTTTGGCTGTGGACATAGCCGCCTCTAGCTAGACACTACTTAAACTGCCATGTACTGTAGTGTTAGCCTCAGCCAATTCTTACTCACTTTGTGGTTAACTATTGCTAAGCTCCTTCGCTCACCTCACCAGAGGAGAGAGCCCCTTGTCTTCGCCTACCCTTCTTTCAGGAAGTACCGCACGCCCCTGCACGCCTCATCAAGAGGAGAGTTGCCAAGTACCTTGTCCAGGTACTTTCTTTGACCTAGCGAAGGTCCGTCCTCCAGTCGATAGCTAACCCCGAGTGGGTCGTCCTGCTAGTCCAGCGCCACACTACGAGACAGTGTGGATCGTTAGCAAACTCAAAGAGTTGCCCCGCTAACAAAGGCACTTCTATATCTAGTCAGGGACGTTGCGCCTCTTCATGAGTGCCTCCCCTCTCTAGGTTGGCCGATAGCCCAGAGATAGAAGTCAGTCGCTGGTAATAGGGAACCACAACCGTTACATTACTGCTCAAGATGTGATTGTTGCACATGCATGAAACCAATGAACAAGGCCCCCTTGGGAGAGTTAATCCCTAATCCCATCTCCAATGGTCCATGGCAAGATATATCTGTGGACTTTATCACCGACTTACCACTCTCCCATGGACATGACACAATCCTCATGGTCATAGATCAATTTTCAAAAGAGGTGGAGTTTATATCCACCAATAAAACAATTACCTCACTTGGCACAGCTGAACTATATTGAGACCATGTCTGGAAGCACCATGGACTTCCCCACTCAATAATCTCAGACTGAGGTCCACAATTTGCTTCTCAATGAATGTTATGAATTCTTATCTTATCTTATCTTATCAAGTCACATGACCACTATCATGTGACCATGAGACATGTCACCTGACCAAGTCTAGGTCAAACCCTTTCACTTCAATCACATTCATTCTAGACCTCTTATCTACATGCTTCCTTAATTACTGCTAGTCTAGACCATTATCTCCTTTCCCACTCCACACTGACATCATAGTTTAGTAAGTATTCACACATCTGCCCTAAAGTACTCTGTAGTTATATATAATCTGAATGTCATCAATGACTGGACTTCAGTCAAGTCCTGGTTGATTCCCCTACAATCATTCTCTTGATCTCTAGCAAGTCTCATGAGTGGTAGCCAAAGCCTTAATAGGTGTAGGTTGCCAATATTAGGACTTGACTGCACTCACTTTCCCTACCACTCTACCTTCTTACCTTGCTGTTGTTTGCAACAACCCCAGACTCTAGGGGCAAAGGGATCTTATATACCACTCTTCATATTCCTGAGCACTTGCGCTCCCTTTACCTTTTACATATACCCCAGCTATACACTGGTGAAGGTCGACCTAGCCTTAAGCAGTCATCAAGGGGTGAGCTCAAGAGCTCTTAATTGGTTTAAAAACTGCCTCTGCACATTTTCTTTCAAAGGAGCCTAGGCTCACATCCATGTGAGGTGTATTACTTTTAGAATTACTACTATGCAGTTGGTTATCAGCAAAAGAGCAGTCTTGTGCCTGTCGACCTAGACTTACATATGAATTTCGAAGACTCTAGTCTGGTGGCTGTTGACCAGATACAGTAGTTGCTGGAGTTGACAAGGTCCTTGCAACCTTTCACATTTTTGGATGTTTCCAAATGATCCTGCCAAGTCTGAGGAGATCAAGGTTCACCTCCCCTCTGAGGAAACTCAAGTCAGTGAGAACTATGAGTATCACCTGCAAGCCTCATTCAACCCCAATGACAAATATTACAACACTCAGGGAAATCACCATTACTATGCACCATGAACCCCCACCTCTGAAGTAGAAGAGGAAGAAGAAGACTTGGAAGCCTCTCCCTTCACAGCAAGAGAAGACCAAGATGGTTGGCTACACTACCAGCCACCAAATCCACAACACAGGATACCAGATCCATTATTCCACCAAAACATCTTTGATTGAAATGATACCTATCCCTATTTGCTAGACTGCATTAGGAATCAAAGAGACTTTGATGAAGATCTCCTACTTTATGCTCACATCACACCAGAAGAAGCCACCCACTTCAGACAACAGGTGCTTAGCATGCAGCTATATGCAGACCCAAGGCAGGCAAATAGAAGAGTCCTAGATCTCTTAAATGATATTGAACAAGGATTAGCAGAGCTAGAAGCTCTTAACAGAATCCCATCCCACAGCCCTGAACTGGAATCACAACCAGTTCAACAAGAAGAATGCCACATTGAGGCACCAGTACCAGGACCTGCTCCCCTTTGACAACTCTGAAACAGACAATTCCTTCAAGCACTGCCTTGAAGACCAGCCCTCATTCCCTGACCACCTCTCTCCATCTCCTCCTGCACCAGAAGCCATGACCAATCAGCTTCAAATCCTAAGCAACACCATTGCTGACCTACAGGAACAGATTCACATACTCCAAAGAGCATCTGGGGTGCAAGAGACTAGAAATGTAGAAGTAAAAATCAATAAAAAAGTGGAGTCAGTCCCAGATCCAGGACAATATGATGGAAGCAGGCTGAAGTATGACAGATGGAAGACAAGGATGAAGTTGTACTTAGATGCCAATACAGAAACCTTTACCACAAACAAAGAAAAAAGTATAGCAATACTTACAAGAGTAGGGGTCAAGGATGGAGAAAAGGACATCCATGGTGCAGAACAATGGGCCAGACAAACTCTCACCAGATTCATGGAATTTCATGCCACCTGGCCTACTGAAAAAGCACTCTTTGATGTAATGGATCAAAGGTTTAAATCAGTCAACACCATGGATGCGGCCTGAGTAAGACTAGAAAGGTGTTGACAGTATAAAGGAGAGGACATCCAAGCCTTCCTCACCAGGTGGATCAGACACTACTGTGATATGAAAGGGAACCCAGCCAAAAACAATCCAAATGGAGTAAGACTGCTTGAAAAGGCAGTAGACTCTGACATCATGAGACAAGTGTTCTATAACAACCTATGAAAGGATTGCATCCAAGACTATGTAGAAGTCTTAATGGAAAAGGGAACAAGCATGGAGGTGTTTGAGCTAAGAGGAAAGGAATCCTTGAGGCCAGGACAGTCCTCCAAAGGACAATATCAAGAAGGACAGGCCTGCATCTATGAAGGATGAGGCCAACCAATGGACATAGGAGCTTTGCAGCAGCAAAACTCTACATGTTACAATTGTACAGGTGATGGGCACATCGCCCAAAATTGTCCAAAACCAAAGAAAGAATGTACTGAGTGCAAATTTCTAGGTGGAGGATACAAGGTCAATTGCCACAAGAAAGGAACAAAGGCCCCCTGGGCACCACGAGTAAGGGCAATGGAACAGAAAGAAGAAGAAAAGAAGCCAGAACCCCCAAAAGAAGAAGCAGCAATAAGGGGAATGGACTATAAGGTCAT
Organism: Nevesoporus exiguus; assembly: GCA_038089155.1. Lineage (NCBI taxonomy): Eukaryota > Fungi > Basidiomycota > Agaricomycetes > Boletales > Boletaceae > Nevesoporus > Nevesoporus exiguus. The sequence goes on from JBBPKI010001279.1 coordinate 10,226, forward strand.
GAAGGCCTATTTCTTTGACTTGCATGATATAGAAATGAAGAAGGTAGGAAAAGGATATGGCAACTGAGAAATCTGGGATCTCAGAAGCCAAAAGAAAACACATTAAACACAAAAAATAGCTTTTCTTCCTTGTCTCCCTATGTACAGTATGGACAAGATTTTGATGACAACTCTACTACATGCTATTCTTCAGATTCTAAGCCTCGAAGTCCTATTGATAGGGTACATTTACCAGTGACTGAGACTGGGTCTCAATCTCCAGACGTCACTGAAAAGCACAAGGAGAAAAAGCTCGCTGCACAGGAATGCAGACTTAATTCAGTCAAACAAAAAGAAAAATATATTTATGAGGAAAGTTCCCCAGAATGAATCCTCTTATGAAATGCCAAGATGCAGTACAAGATCCTTATGGACATCTCAATCACACATCCCACTACCAAGAACAAGAGACATACATGCAAGGCCCTCTTGGAGAGTGGCACCAATGGAGTCTTCATAGACGGAACATGGGCCAAACAAGTTAAGCTTTCACTACAAAAAATGAAGAAGGAGATACCTGTCTTCAATGTGGATGGAACAAAGAATTCTGCAGGAGCAGTCACACATCAAGCAGAAATAATTCTAGACTACCAAGGTTATTGCAAACACCTAATTGTGGAAGTGACCAATGTAGGCAAAAACAATATGATCTTGGATTACATGTGGTTGGCAAAGCACAATCCAACCATCTGGACAAAATGAGAAGTTAAAATGGCACAATTCCCACGCTCCTGCTATACGCTGTTGGACCAAGGAATCCAATTAGCAAAAGAGGAAGAAGAAGAGCTGAAGCATGCCTCAACTATGCATTGGTTCATCAAAAACCTCAAAGTGTCAAAAAGGAAGGAGCCAACCCTTAAAAAAATGGTTCCTCAAGAATACCACCACTTCCTCGAAGTCTTCAGCAAAAAGGAGTTGGAACATCTTTCCTTACAAAAACCATGGGATCACAAGATAAAGCTAAAGCCTGGCTTTCAACCAAAAAAGGCAAAAATATTCCCAATGAGTAAAGACAAAATGGAGGAGCTTAAAGGATTCATAGACGAACAGACCAAGAAAGGCTATATTCATCGCTTGTGATTACCACAAACCTCTCCAGTCTTTTTCATTCCCAAGAAAGATGGCAAGAAACAACTTGTCCAGGAATATAGATACCTCAATGAATGGACAGTCAAAAATAATTACCCCCTGCCATTAATAAGCCAATTGGTAGATAAGCTTCAAGGAGCAAAGCTCTTTACAAAGTTAGATCTACGATTGGGGTACAATAACATTAGAATCAAAGAAGGAGACGAATGGAAGGCCACGTTTGTCTTGCACACTGGAGCATATGAACCCCTAGTCATGTTCTTCAGACAGTGCAATGCACCAGCAATCTTTCAGCAGATGATTGTTAAGTCCAGTCTCTCTGGACTCAAGTCTGATCAGAGGTCCAGAGGTGCTGAGGGGTGGTTGACAAAGTTCATCTCAGAGTTGGAACAAAGTCCAGAGCAGAGGTGTCAGAGCGGAGTTGTATAGAAAGGATGTCAGCACAGGACTTATGTGTCATGCCCTTGAACAGGTCCATGTCCTTGTATTTTGGAGGAGCAGAGTTCCGACAGGAGAAGGAGGGGATTGTGACGAGGATCAGGAGAGGTGACTAAATCAATATTCATGCTAAGGTTACACAACAGAGATACAGAGGTTTTATACTAGGAGGTAAACAGGGATATCAAGGATGTCAGGGAATAATGAGATAACATCAAGGGTCCATAAGGGACCAAGAAGGGACGGAGGAAGCGAAGAGATGTACAAATGAAATGTACGAAAGATATCCAGGTCCAAGAATAGCTGAGTCCCTATGTGAGCACAGCCTTGGTCTGAAGCGGAGGAGCGGAGCTCCGAGTGTGGAGGAAGTGGAGGTGGACTAAGGGTGACAGAGGTGACCAGAGATGGTTGGAGATGAGGCTGGAGGAGGCAGACATGGATGGGATGTCATGGATATGACAATGATGAATGAAATCTTTGCTGATATGGATGGAGTTGTCATTGTGTACATAGACAACATCATGATTTTTACCAAGACTGATGATGATGAAGAGCATGATAAAATTGTCAACAAAGTCTTGAAGCAGTTGAAAGAACATGACCTCTTCCTAAAATCAGAGAAATACTTTTTCAAGCAAAAGGAGGTTGAATTCCTTGGCATGGTAATAAACACCAAAGGAATTAAGATGGAAAAGGGGAAGATAGAAGCCATTTTGGAATGGCCAGTACCCAAAAACATAAAAGGAGTTCGAAGTTTCCTAGGACTCACAAACTACTACTGAAGATTCATTCAAGACTTCTCCAAAGTCTCCCATCCATTGAATGATCTTACTAAAAAGGACCAGCCTTGACAGTGGGGCCCCTCAGAACAAGAAGTGTTTGATACCCTCAAAAAATCTTTCACCACAGCCCCTATACTTGCTTACCCAGATAATGACAGTGAGTTCTGCCTCAAAACCAACACTTCTGACTTCACAACTAGTGCAGTCCTTTCAATTAAATAGGACAAAAAGTGGCACCCCATTGCCTTCTCCTCTGCTTCCATGACTGCCAAGCAGAGAAATTACCCCATTGCAGATAAGGAAATGCTCACCATTATCCTCACTTTAGAACAATGGCAGCACTACCTTGAGGGGGCAGATGAATTTGAAGTATGGACAGACCACACCACCCTGAAGTACTTCATGACAAAGCAAGACCTCAATTGGAGACAAGCCTGATGGTCACAGTGGCTATCCCAATTCAATTATATCTTAGTCAACAAGCCTTGATCCAAAATTGGAAAGGCAGATGCTCTCTCTCGACGAGAAGATCACACCATTGGAATAGACAAAGATAACAAGGGCATCCAAATGATCCCTGAAAACAGAGTAAGGGTACAAAGACAAGGCTTCACAATCAAAGGAGAGGAAATGAAACTCCTTGAGAGAATTGTTGAAGCACAAGAAGAATTGAAGGGCTCAGATAAGCCTAATCTACTCAATAAAGATGGAATTCTGTATCTTGGTGACAGGATCTTTGTTCCCCAAAAAGATAACTTGCATCAAGAAATCATCACCCTCTATCATGACTCTCCAATTGCTGGACACAGCAGCACCAAAAAAACCTGGCAAATAATAGAACAGTACTTCCAATGGAATGGCCTTCAAGCCCAAGTAAAAGAGTACTGCTGTTACGACGAGCCGAGGGCAGCGCCGAACTAGGACCAAACCAGAAGACAGACGGGACGACGAGAGGTGCAAGGCAAGAGGAACACTAGGAGAGGCTGACACTCTCACTAGGAATGGGCCTAGAATG
>JBBPKI010001280.1:0-13587 GCA_038089155.1 Nevesoporus exiguus
ATGTTGATGAGCAGGGCGTTGGACGAGCCGAACACGGAGCCGAAATACTTTACGCAGATTTTCGAGGTGTGTGGTGTGCGCACGTGCGTTGGGATCGCACTGACCTGTGCCTGTAGCGCGGTATCGACCCGCACGTGGACGATCCTGATCACTGCCACGTAGGTTTTTTTTCTTTTCCCCCCGTCGTTAGCGGAGAGTGCGTGCTGTCTGCTTGGACGTGCTGACACGTTTGTCACGTCGACAGCGTCACTCCGAAGTGCCGGACAAGGATGACGACTGGCCGACGCTTGGCAGCATTCTCGCATTCCGCGACCGCGTGCGCGCACGCTTGGTACGGTTGTACGACGATGTCGCTGCGGGCCGGCGGACGCTCAATAGGCACGTCGCGCGCATGCTGGCGATGACGCTCGAGCACGAGGGCTGGCACGTCGAGGTGCGTATGCGCCCGTGCGCTTTTTTTACTGTTTGGTGTCGGTTTCTGACGTGTAGTTGCCAGACGCTTCTCTACATGCTCATCCAGCGCGCCGGCTCGGGGACCCTCTCGCCTCCGGGCTTCACGTCACCACCCTGGTCAGCACTCGCCGCAGCCTGGGACGCGTCTGTGCGCGCGCCGAGCACGCCGAGCGTCACCCTTGGGCCGACGACGATCACGCTGGGGCACGAGGATTGTGAGGGGGATGATTTGAAGCCCGAGCATACACACCGCGTGGACGGGCACACGTTTGGTTGGGACAATGAGAGTCCTGCGCGGGAGGTAGAGGTACGGCGCGTGCGCATGACGTGGCGGCCTGTCACCAACGAGGAGTATATGGCATTTTGGAACGCGGGCGGCAAGGACCAGGTAGAGTTTCCCCCAAGTTGGGTGGAGAGCGAGCAAGGTATCGAGGTGCGTCGTCGCGTTTCGTCCGTGTGCCTGTGAGGGGATGGGGACTGACCCGCGCGCGTGTGGTATACAGGTACGCACGCTGTACGGTCCGGTGCCGATGAGCGTCGCGAGACATTGGCCAGTGTTGACGTCTTACGACGGGTTAGTGGCGTACGCACGGTCCAAAGGCGGACGGCTTCCCACCGAGCCTGAACTCCGCCTCTTTTTGGATACATACGACGTCGGGCACGCAGCCGGTGCTAACGTCGGGTTCAGACACTGGCACCCCGTTCCGTGAGTGATTCCCCGCCCACGTCCCTCTCGCACTCGCACTCGCACTCTTGCTCACGCACGACAACAGCGCGACGGCCGGCCTCGACGAGCGTGACGGCAAGGGCTCCAACGGCGGCGTCTGGGAATGGACCTCGACCCCGCTGCAGGGCCACCCCGGCCTACACCCGACCGCCCATTTCCCGGGCTACTCGACCGACTTTTTCGACGACAAGCACCAGGTGGTGCTCGGCGCGTCGTACGCGACGATGCCGAGGCTCGCTGGCCGGCGGACGGTGCGGAATTTTTATCAGCATAACTATCCGTATCCGTGGGTGGGCGCAAGGGTCGTGTATGATGCGTGATGCGGTGGGGTGGGGTGGGGTGATTGGCGTTGTCGTTTGCGGCGCACGGGATGCGCGTGTACCGAGTATGTATATCGTGTTCGATAATGTAGTACCTGCGTGTCTGAATGGACATCTATCGATTATCCCGCGTGCGGATCCGTGATCGATGCTCGTCCACGTCTGCCGCCGTATGATCAGGGTCTGCGGTACTGGTGTGTACTGTGTGGTCGTACATTTTCGAAATAGGAGGAAAGTGATGGATGGCCGTCGTCGGTATCGACGTCGATTGGGGGCACGACGGGACGTTTCAATCGTCGTACGCACGTTGAACATTGAACTCTGTTGGTGACGTCTGAAATAGGGTAAATTGGCCTATGTAGACCTCTTGACACCAAATTCATAAGTACGGCTGGCTACCACTCCCATTCTTGTTGTTCAACATGTGGACTCCACATGTGATGCGATATCGTCTACTAACATTTTCTCGCTCTCCTTCCTTTTCTCCCTCAGTCCATATTGTGACAGCTGAGGTGGGGGATTGACTGATTTGGTATATTGGCAGATATGGATGTAACACTACCTATAGCTGATATGAGCATGCCTTTGGTAGTCTGAATACTAGTCTGTATTGTGATGGCTGAGCTGATACGAGTGTGCCTTGGCCCTACGAACTCGAGGCTTCAGGATGTGCTGTGTGGCCAAGAACCTGAGCAAAAGTATGAAATGACTTGCTTACTTGAACTATCATTAGTACTGTCCCCTTCTGCATGATGGAGGTGAGTGGAGGCCTGCATCCAAGTCAGTGTGGGTTGGTCCTGTAGGGCTAAGGCACACTCATATCAGCTCAGCCATCACAATACAGACTAGTATTTGGACTACCTAAGGCATGCTTGTATCAGCTATAGGTAGCATTATGTCAATATCTGCCAATGTACCAAGTGGATGGATGCCTCACCTCAGCCATCACAATATGGACTGAGGGAGAAAGGGAAGGAGAGCAGGAAATTTTTAGTAGAATGACATCACATCACATGTGAGGTCCAAATATTGAACAACAAGAATGGGAGTGGTATCCAGCTGTATGAATTTAGTGTCAAGAGGTCTAGGCCAATTTACCCTATTTCAGATGTCACCAACAGGTCCAGCCTGTCCAGCATGACCCTCCGTCCACGTCCGCAAGCATCGACGATCTGGATCACAGTGTGGAACTGATGTGCACCGTTTTGCCTCCAAAGCTACGGGTTCTGACGTGGGTACGCCGACCTCCGACCCTTTTGGATTATACAGTACAGTGATGATTATTGGGAATACGGCGACGACGACGGAGATGATAGACCTGCGCGGGTCGAAGCCACCGAGGAAACGAGACGGCGTCAGCGGGCGTTGGACGCGGACGCGCGCTCCGTGATGGACGGGACGGGAGGGCGTGCGTGCGACCGTGAGTCCATGACGAGGAGTCCGAGCAGAATCGACCCCCCGTCGCGGACGGGTAGGGGCAAGCGGAGGTCAGCACCGTGGATCGTGGATCGTGGATCGAAGATCGTCTGGTGGGGTGGACGGCGCCAAGATCGAGACTTGGCCCTGGATCGGCACCAGTGCAGCCCCAAATCGTCCGGGATGATACGATCGATGATCGATGATCGCTCACGCTGTCGGTGTGGGTAACTACGGTACATCGGATCACTCCGCGTGTGAGTGGGGGTGCGGGGGTGGGGTTGGCATGACGCGGGACGACTCGGACCAGTTATGCGCTGGGTTAGTGTCAGGATCCTGGGGGTGTGAGCGTTGTCCCGCAGTAGGGGGCATTGGGGTGAGAATGATGCACTACATATAAAACCGCCATGGTTCGCGATGCGCGTGGTTATGGAGACCCGGGACGTGTCGGAAGCCCATCGCCATCACGACGTAGGCGGTCTGTGGGACCATCGAAAGCGCACTCACATGGCCGATCAGTAGTAAGTAGTACATCGAGGCCATGGATGGATCTGACCACGAGTCACTACGCTATCAACGGTCTCGTCATTGATTCAACCAAACGCCGTGAAGCGTATACCGTATGGTAAGCTGGGGTCCACATATACTAAGGCTCACCTTGGGCTACCGAAGGGTTTTCCTGCGAGAACAGGGTAAGCTTCATCGTACCCCCGAAGCGCGGTGAAAAATTCGGCAGATATGATCCCAGTGGTTCCATTGCACAAAGTGCGAGTCTTCTTGGCGTGGTGCGATTTGGTATTGGTTTTCGGCACTGTGTCATAGCGGCAAGAATTTGCCCGTGTCCATGATTAGGCCTACGAAGCTGCTTATACGACGAATGAAAGGATTGCTGGCTAAAGACCATGTCGTGATCCAAGCAAACGGAGATGTTTCAGTGAGCGAAAAGGATGACCGGAAATTCGAGTGTCCAGAAATACCTAAAAACATAGGTCCACCACTGCTTAAGAAAATTTGTAAACCCACGCATGGTCATTTGTTTGTGCTGGCGAGATCACCTGAATTTATCTTGATGCTTACTGGTCGGATATGTCACCCGGAGGTCCTGCACCTCGCTGGCCAGTACAGAGGGACGATTTCCTCTGTCTGGATGTGATTGAAGTTCCTCGGTATCGAAAATATTAATAAATAAGTGTCTATGACGGCCACGAAGGTGCCCTTGACCCAATGGAGGGCGCAAAACCCATTGAATATGCCACTATGGGAGCCGTGGAATTTATCTGCATAGCCTGCAACTTCCTTTACCGTAGCTGACACGATGCAGAGTGTGCAGATGTTCAGTGGTGCACTCCTATTCGGTCCCATCGACGTTGTGTAGGCGAGAAGAGCGATGAAACTAGACTCACCTGGAGACATGACGCCATCCTTTCGACACATGCTTATGCTTGTGCAGCCGTCAAAGAATGACCATGCCACCCGATGCGTGCACGACTGTTGACACGCGCTTTCGCGTCGAGCTGAACCCGCACATGTTCACGATCCCATCCGCGATTTGCTCAGGCTGTTCATGTCCGTCCGTCTCTCACCTCTGGAATGGAATGGTACTGCTGGGAGTACCATCAACTCGTGCCCACATGCAGACGAGACACATACACGAATATAAGATAATAATAAAACGCTACATAAGGGCATCTTGGCTCAGAAGTTCCTTTTCGGGGGCGGGTGTGCTTGGTTCTGCAACTGATACCAGGAAAAATGAAGCAAGGCCATAATGTCACTCACTATGCACCGACCCAGCATTGACGTGAACAAAGTAGGGAGTTTACTTAACTTGCTCTCCCCGGTGCGCTCGGAGAGCTCAATAACTTCCCCAGTTTCTTCCAATAGCTCCGAATCAGGCACGGGCGGAGGAGCGACTTGGGGCGAGACAGAACTCTGTAACCTGTTGGCTGTCGTCGCGGCCGTCGCCATCGGCAGAAGAAAGAGGCTGGACATGGACTCGAACAACAAAGTCCGATTCAGTGTGAGATTTTTACCCGTCACGCAGTATATCAACAACACGTAGAACACTTTATTCGGACTTACCGAACTCCCGTCACAGGAGCCGTAGTCCAAGGGTGATGCGACACAGATGCAGAAAGCCGAAACCGACTCGCCAGAACGTGACATGTCTACGAGACCGCTAAGTAGCGAGAGCAACGACAAACAACATACTTCTTGCTGCAAAGACGAAGTATCCAGCAAGGTATCTGGCATGCTTGATGGATTCAGAACGGACAGAGTGCAGCAATGAGCAGAAGGTAAATGGAGGGGATAAAAAGCAGTGAGCTGTAACTTGCGATCCTGCTCTGGTTCGTTTCTCCGAATGCCACAGGTGTTGACGTATTGTGCTGCTCGGTGGCCATGGCTGAAGCGCTGACGTCGAAGGTGAAGTTTTAAAGGAAAGGTGGCTAAGCAACCCCTATTCTTTTCTATAGTGTCGGTATCGGCCCGTGGGAAAATGATACGTCTATGTTTGGTTCGGGTTTGATATGTAATACGATGAAGTGACTTTGAAAACACACAACTTGAAGCAGGTCAGTTGAATTACTGTTTTTACGAAAGATACTGGCAGCCGATGTCACCATTTCCGTCGTTTGAAACTCTATAATGCATTTCTGGGTTCGCCGCAAGCTGTCGAACAGCATCATTAGGGCCACGATGAGTCAAGGATTTTTGTGACATACATATATGATGTTGCCAGTATGAAAGCTGGCATATTGAATTTAAAACACACCTAAGAGTCAGTCATGCACTGATGGTATAGTGACCAGCAATCCTTGAGGCGTCGCGCTCACGACCGGCGATCATCCCGGAACTTTTTAGTACGTAGTTTTGCAAGTGGTTGGTCTTCGCGTTTTTTTTGGTATGATACTAAGTATTTTGCATTTTGATGTGCTCGAAATTCTAGTGAATTACCCACTGTGGAACGTGCACTCGTTGTTCTGGAGTACTCACAACAACGAGGGAACCGGGAGGAAGGACTGCTTCCACGCTCTCGTCAATCAAGGAAAAATTACTCTTGTCGCCCCAAACAAGGTAGAAAGGTACATGTCGGACAGGGAATCTATCGTGTTGCAGGATAGGCGGACTCTTCGGCAGGTGCTGCGATCCTCGCTACTGTCTTCTCTTCGTCCTGGACTGGCATCTTCATTGGTGAGTTAGCCATACCTTGATACTACCACTGCTCATGACTTCCTCAGCAAAGACAGTCGGAGAGCTCGGTATAGCCTAACCCCTACCTTTGCAAGATGTTGACGAGTGGAAGCATTACCAGTCGCATGGCTCGCCGCCGGCCACTCATCCACAGAGCGTGCCACAGGCATCCTCTGTCTACCACGTATCACCCATCAAAGAACGTCACGAAACGTGACTTTGCCATCAACAGTCCGCGGTGAGTAACATTGTTTGCGTGGGAACTTATCTTATCTTTAAAACAACCCGTGTGCTATGGAGTGCACTTAAGTTTTCACATCGCACGGTATTACTAACCCGCTATTCTCTCGGCTGTGCTATGTAAGGTTGCCGCTGACAGGACCTGAGAAGGGCGAGCCGGCCCGAGGATATGGATGCTGCAGAGTGCCCCTCGGCAAGTCCAATTTTCAAGTTCGGACCATAAAATCCCTCTAGCTCGAGCAGCTCCTATTTGCCTCAGCTGCCTCCACACTTGGAGCATGCCGTAGGAGGACTGATGCATACCGCAGTCTGTCGTGGGAGATACCTCAGGTGGTAATTGGTGTCGCGTTGAAACAAGCTGAGTGTCCCGCTGTTAGAACTTCGATTAGCGAATCAGACCAAGACGCCGGACTGATGTTACAATTAGTATCTTACTTAATGTTCATTCGACCAGTTTCCGCAAATCAGAGCATGTACGTAGTAACGTGATGTACAAGAAGTCGTACTAGGTAAAATACATGGAGAATAAATAAGTTCCAAGTGAGCAAGCGCGACTGTCAACTGATGCGTGGTAGATATGCAATATGCCCATAACACCAGAGATGCCGATAGAGTAAGGTGGCTCTAGACTGCCTCCGCATATGCTGGGGCCGCGTTGATTACTGAGGCAGAATCTGAGTCTTGGCGGGCACTACCGGCTTCTAAACTAAGTGACTTCATTGGCATCGCGCATGGTTGTCGCAAGTCAAAGTCTGTGGCTATGATCTCGACCTATATCATTCACATCAGTCGTACTAAAGAGCCGTCATTTCCAAAGAATATACCTGGGTGCGATTTCTTGCCTGGCTCTCTCTACTTGTTCCATTTCCGAATAGAACGTTGTCTCGCATCGTTGTGGGGGCCTTCCACCCTCCACGGGCATTCAGCGAAGAAAGCATCGCGTTCGAATACAGTTTCGACAACATAAAGTCCCAGATATAGTTCCTGGAATAAAAACCAACTCAAAGATCGTAACTCAGTCATAGCCCATGAAGCCAAGTACTCACCCGGGCCACACGCTACGCTAACCATCAAATGGTTCAAATATGCACGTCACAAGAATGGCCTTGCTTACATTCATTAGCAGAAATAATGTTATGTCGAGCGTGGCCGACACTGCTGTGATCAACCCTGTCTGCAAAGTTACTACATCGTGTTGCGTCATCACAAGATATTTTAGCCTGGTAAAAACATGCTCACGCCTGATAATTCTGTTGATGACATCATCCGTGGAAGGGAAACCTGTGCGTTTGCGCAACTAACCGAATTGAAGACCATACAAATTACGTAGCGTGTGACACTCACCAAACTGTACACCAGTGATGCTGTAATAAGGATGTCCGCAGCAGCTGCGGATGCTAGCCAGGTGACCACAGCGCCGTAATTCACCGAAAACAGGGAATACTCGAAATGGATAAGGACGACGCCGACGGTGGTTGCGATGCCACCAGCTACAGTCAGTGGAACAAATGTAACGATGATCTACAGGATGTAAGATATTGCTTACCAAAGGAGGCAATGGCAAGAAAGCTGATGATCGCAGGCAAGATGTACGACTTGCTCATGATCTTCACGCGCCATGCGATGAAAAGTTGTACCGGCAAAGAGATCATCACCTGCAAATAAAACTATTAGTTCCGGACCAAAGAAATTAACCACTCGAAACTCACTGTCATCAGAGGATCTTCGCACATGCGGTCAACGAACACTACTTGGAATCAGTTTGAGATCGCTCACTAGTCGATATCACTGGAGTTTCTAGTGAGCCTGAATGGGTCTCGTCGATGAGTCCGACTCTTACTTGAAGGTGCATGTGTAGCCACGTGCGGAGTACCTATCCAGCGTGTTGTTAGGACCACGCCATCCACTTGAGGGAAGGTGAATACCGTAACGAAGGATGAGAGGCTCGTAGACCACGCCGACGTCAAGTGCAGTATTCAACGTTTCGCAGATTAGCAAGTAGAGTACCTTTTCCATTTGGAGTTCGGGTTCATCTCGAGTAATCCCTGATGAAACTCACAAACAGCTTCATCCATCGTTTATCGCTACAGTTCCAACGGCTTAGCTTCATGAGAGGAAACATACAGAAGACTTCCTCACCCTTTAAACGTCTGGAAGTATACAAAAGCCTGTTGGGAATAAGATATTCAGTAAATCTGTTGCCCTACTGAGACTGATCTCGCACCTGCACAACAGTAACCTACAGTTTCTCGCTTTAGCATGATGTTCAAGGACGAGGCAGACATTCTATTACTCACACCGTACAGTATACAGTTTAAGAATACACCAATGAGCATGGGTCCGTATCTAATGAATGGAATATGAGCCCATTCAAGGCAGAGTCGTGGTGGCGTGACTCACCTCAACCCATCATTCTCGGCCATGTCTGGGGGGTAGGGGGGGCGCAGACGAATTGCAACCTCGTGGTTCTGACCATTGCAAGTACTTATTCTTAGCCGGAATCTCCGCTTTATCTCTGTATGCCGATCTCGGCTCGCCGACGCTGGGTTGAGTTCGCTCACGTATTTGATCACGAAGCTTCTGTAAGCCCTGTCTAAGATCATCAAAGCCGCTCTGAGGTGTGGGAGGTTTCATGGGGGTGGTGCATATGTTAGTTTGGGCCATTGTTGTCATCTGCAGCCATTAAAAATGTGTTTCGGGCAGTAAGCGAGGGTCTGGGACGCAGTGTAGCCGTGCCACACTCGAAGTAGCATCTCCGCACAAGTGGCGGCTAGCGGCAGACATGCCTCTTTTCTTCTCCACCACCTGTTGAGCCAGTATCCGCTCCTTCCCTGAACCTAGCAATAATCGATCGAGGGAGCACGAAGATCTTCAGAGAATGAGACTCCTTGTGTGCGCGCGACAGGAAGTTCAGTGCTTCGCCTGTGAATCGTCCAGAGGTCCACGCTCACTGGACACGACGCCAAGCGGCCAATCTCTGACACGCCGCAGAATCAATGCTCACATCAACGTCATAAGATCCTGTGCAGCGTCAGCGAGGTTCGAGCCAGACCCTTGCTTGTCTCTGATCCGAGACATCACCACCAGGCTTGAGTTATAGCGACTGGGCACGACGTGACTTCGACCCAGGTGGATGGATCTTGTCGATGAACAAATTCGCTGACAGGGCATCGAATAGGTGTATTTCAAAGTGGCTCGTGTACCGATGCTCAGACGTGTGGTGCGGCTCCACTTCGATGCGGCTTGAACGCGATCCAGTTCGTCAATAGGACATGAATAGGGTGGAACTGTAAGAGGGAGTTATCGAGGATGATATGCCCAGGTGATCGGAAAAGGGAGTCAAACGCTGTTAGCATAGCGCCATCTTCTAGCGTAACGTTCTTGCTCCATCACGTCATTGACACTGTCACAAATGCTACACTCCAAAACCTTGTGTGCCATTCTGCTTTATGCAAGAAATTTCGTTTGATTTCCCCTCGCTCGCCGCGACCAACACGATACAATGGAGTCTATGTCACACTATGTGCGTAAGCAAAACGCCTACAACGCATGTTGCCGTCCAATCTCAGAGCTATTGATCAACGGAGTCGCAGCACTATACTTGCTCATTCCAAATATGAATGTTCTCGCCTGTTCTTACGATTCATCATCTCTACGTTACATCATGTCTCATCCAAACCATCCACCCGAACAATTGCCCTGAACCGCGTTTTATTTCCGAGAGCACGAACGGTTAAAAGACCAAAGATATTGTTAAAGTCATACATTCACTCATGTTCTTACTCCTGTTCCGAATAGCATCCTTCGCATAATCATACTTTTGCGATTTATCACCTCCTGATCACGGGTCTAGTTGACACATGTCGCCATAGCGGGCGTTGCCACTGGATGTGACCCGTCGTCGGTTACGGTGGGGCATGCCAACGTTGACCGACGGCGAGGAGACGTTACATCAATGCTGTATGTATGCACCTCTCTTCTCACATTTTCCCCTTTCCGCCTAGCTCGGACCCATTCACTCGTACAAACTTTCCTTCCTTGAGGCCTTGCGCGCAGCCGACATCAATGCTCTCTTCGTCTCTCCGTCGGGAAAACTTGCAAAGTTGAAGTATATAGGGGCAAGTCCCAACAGCCTACAAACCATCGTGAGGCTAGGCCAAACACAATGGGCTAAAGACATACCACTCAGGTTGGACTTGCGTCACCGTACGTACATACGGTCTCGTCGTCAGGATGAACTCGTTGAAGATGACCCATTCTGGCTGTGGATACAGATCACAAGATGGGTGTAAAGAAACAACCTAGCGTCGTCCTGTCAATCGATCCTCATTAAACGCAACCAGCAAGTGCAACATACCTGATGACCCTTGACCGTCAGATAGTTTACATTTTTACCTTCCTTGTGTGCGACTTGCATGAAGAAGCCACGGCATAATGCTTTACGGATATTGATGTTCCTCTTTCTCTCGTCAATGGTATATAAAAGGGCCACCTCGTAACACTCCATGATGTGCTCCAGTCGTTGGCGTACAATCTCGGCTTCAGCCAAGGAACGTGCTAAAAGATAGTTATCCCGAGCCCAGTTGCGGTCACCCTTGTCTGCACGTTTCAACAATGGATGCAGAAATTAAACAACCACCTAGGCTTACTTTGCATGTAGGAATTGTATATACTGAACAGTGTCAAGTGATCGCCGTCTGGAATGGTAAGCAGAGCCTTTGCAGCGTCTGCCTCTTTACGCTGATTGTTCGGCCGAAGCCATACACTCGGCACTAGAAAATCAAGCTAAGCATGCGTAAATGGTACGCAAACAATTCTGGCTCTTACCGGACAGCATTGCGATGATTGTCAGAATCTCGTTGCTGCAGTGGAACTCGGGGCTGGTTATAAGTATCTTTGAGAGCTGAAGGAAATGCTATTCGTGGGTATCCGAGAGCATATGAATTGGAATGTACCTGAGGATCCAATGGGAACTCGGCCATGATGCTTCCGAGTGCAGTCAGATTACCGTCGTCGTCCAACACCGCCAAGTAGTTTAATAGTTCCAGTGCACGCATAAGTGTCTCCGGTGCAGGGCAATCTATATAATCAAACTGTACAAGGTCCTGGACACGAGCGCATGAGTGACTACCTGACGATCACCGGTGAGGCGCTCGCACCCTGACTGCGCACTTGACCAGCATCAACACGGTACTTGCCAAGTTGCTCGTGAGAATTTCTGGGTATGTCTGCTCCTCGAGCTCAGACATGAAGTCATTTTTGGTGTACAACCTGAAACACTTTCCGTGACGGGTTCTCCCAGCGTGTTCCGCTCGCTGCTGAGCTAATGCTTTCGATATTGGACTCGCCAGAAGACTCTCCACTCGTATGCGCGGGTTATACACCTTTTGCTCGGAATATCCAGGATCGACGACGTAAACAATGCCATCTATCGTTAAAGATGTCATTGCAATATCCACCGAAACGACCATTTTTCTTCCTGGAGGACCACCGGGCGTCCGGGGTGGTGGAGGGGGATCGAATACGTGCTGTTGTTGCTGGAGTGGAATGGGGGAATAGAGCGGGACGCAAATGAGGGGACCGACGGACTCAGGATCTCGCCTAACGAGATCGTCGGCTTCCAATTTGATTTTCCGACAAGTATCATCGATTTCTTCCTCTCCCGTCAATAAAAGTAAGATATCTCCTGGACCTTCTGCGTGGTGTATCATCGATACTGTCTTGACTGCAGCTTCCACATAATCAGGCTGAGGTTCCTGCGTATAAAAGAGGTTGACGGGGTGTCTGTCCGGACACCTTGAACAGCGGCACGAGTAAACCATTTCTGATACCAAAGTAATTTTGGAACTTGAGTGCATCGTAGGTGTCGGACATGATAATGATTTTGAGGTCAGGCCGCCTCCCAGTGAGCGACTTCAAGAGACCCATGAGAATGTCTGTGCCCACGGTTTGCTCGTGAGCCCCGTCCAGGATGATTGATTGTCGAATAGTAATTGAGGTTTGGATCATTCATAACCTCGCGAACAAGTACTTCGTCTGTCATGTATTTGAAGAATGTGGTGCCAGGCTCGGTCATGTCTTCGAAACGCGTCGAGTAGCCGACTTGCCTCCCAAGTTGAACTACACGGATCCGAGCGGTTTGGGAAGCATAAGAGAGATATGGTCAATCAACAAGGGACAAGTTACTTACCATCCATCTCATCTGCAACGCGCTTGGCGATTGACATGGTACAGACATGTCGTGGCTGCGTGCAGCAAACAACCTTGCCCTCGCTATGAGGTAGGTCTGAGTATACAACAAACTGCGGTATTCTGAAAGCGAGAGGCACCAACTTCGTCAGTTTTCCTTCTAAAACATACCGAGCGACAACCCACTGCGTGGTCTTTCCGGATCCGACCTCACCAACAATAACCATAATCTGGGCGCTGTTGAACTACGACGATAACGGGATTCAATATCCATGGCTATACATTGGAGAGTCGAATTACCACGCACCGTCTCATAGAATTCGTTCATTTTGGCATAAACTGGTAATTTCTTCCGCGCCTCCAATATTCACTTATACTGAAGGGTGTGTAGAGCTTTCGTGAACGGATTAACATCGGGCACCTAAGACGCAGGAGGGATCAGACGATGAGCCAATACCGAAAATGGCGGCGGCGCCGGGTCGTACCAATGCCTTGCGGACTTGACGGGCGCTCACTTTTCGAGGCAGAAACGCGAAGAGAGGCTGGGGCTCAGACATGCTCTCAGCGAGCTGGTGCCGGTGCAACAGCAAAAGCGAGAAAAACAGCGAAACTCCGCTTTACAGACACTTATCAGATCTACAGTCTACTCGTGCAGCTGGACCCATATCAAACAATAGTCAGAATTAGAGCATATATGTGGATCGATCAATGCGCAACCTGCCTGCTAACTCGTTGGTATATTCAAGTAAATTATCCCAACTTTGACTCCGAACGACCGGTAACACAGACCAGAAAAATAGTCATTGGTGCGGAGAGAACAATACGGATATCACATGGGAATCAGATACAGGCAATGGACTCGGAAGCGGTAGACTCCATGTACTATCATTTCACCTAAAGTGCAACTGGTACCTTGAGTGCAAATTCCGGAAATGCATTTAAAACACTACATTCCTTGTACTCTACAAGCTCGAAAAAATTATCAGAGATGCCTTAGTATCTAGTCTAGCTGAGGAACAAAAATTGGGTATAAGTTGGATGCTGTTGTGC
>JBBPKI010001281.1:0-13585 GCA_038089155.1 Nevesoporus exiguus
ATAAGACCAATGTCATCAACGACCGGACTTCAGTCAAGTCCTGGTTGATTTCCCTCATCATCCTCTTGATCTCTTAAGCAAGCCTTTGAGTGGTAGCCAAAGCCTTAAGTGGTGTAGGTTGCCAACAGCTGGTCGTCAGTAAAGTCCTCAGTAGTAAAGGGGCAGTTTGGGACAGTGTGTCAAACAGCTCCACAAAGGCCACAGCGGAGTGAGGGACAAGCTTTGGCCATGTGTCCCCAGCAATTGCACGCAGAGCAATGGGATGTGAGGCAGCGGGAGGTGGGGTGTCTGGGAGCATAGAGGGAACAGTTGGGACAGCGATACTATGGACAGCTCCAGTGCAAATGTCCATATCTTCCACAGATGTAATACCTGTGTCTGAAGAGATCCATGGTGGCAAGATGGGCTTGGACATCTGCAGGAATGGGGAGGACTCTGGTGGGGGAAGAGAGAATGGTAATACCAGTGGGGAGGTCTTGGACACAGACATTGGAGGGTAGGGAAAGTCCAGGTAGGGGTGCAGTAGATGGAGCGGACAAGTGGACAGGGAGTGGTTGCTTTGGGGAGGCAGGATGAGTGATGGGTGGGGATTCCTACGAGCCATGCAGAATGTCGGTTTCTAAGTAGTCATCAAAATCCGTCTCATTCAGGAAGAACAGGATTGCCTGTGGGAAATCTCCAAGGGTACCAGGGGGAAAGGTGGAGATAATCTGTTCAAACTGATGGTGGTCCATCAGGTCCAGGGTGTGAAGGCAGAGTTGGTCTAACATGGCAGTTTGTATGGCAGTGAAGTTTGGGTTAGGGGATAAAAGTCTAGGTGAATGACTAAATGACCGAAATGAACAAGTTTGATGAAAGAACAAAATGGCCTCCATAAGAGGGAGTGAACATCTGAAGAGGGGAATACTAAGGCTATAGTTAAAAGCTGCGGGTGGTCCAAGACATGGGCATAGATCGCTAGTCTTTGAAAGCGAGGTAAAGTTGAAGGGTAAAGTTGCTCCAGAGCCCACTCAGGGATCTCTCTTCAATGCAGATGAGGCAGAGAGATGGAGACCCATGGTGTCTGCACAGCAGCAGATGAAGATCTAGGAATGTCAGGGGAGATAGGGTGATGAGGTGGCAAAGAAGTGGTGAGCAAGGTGGGCGATGTAATAGAAGACATGACTTAGGCATGATGTGGAGCAATTGGTGGTGGTAGAGAGGAGAGGATAATGACCACTATGGTGACAATTGCGGCAAGAGATATGGCAGAGAAGACAGTAGCAATGATGAGGATCTGGTGAGGGGTGAGCATTGTCGCTCAAGAGGAGAGGGAGATCTTATATTGTCTGAGGAGGGTGGAAGCATGGCAAAGGTTTCGTTCAGGTTCCCAAGTGTTCTCCGAAGTGGGATATCCTTTCCACTTGATCAGGTACTGGCAGCGATTAGCTGATCCCCAATGAGAGAGTATAGTCTCAAATTCATACTCCTCTTCTCCATCAACAAGATCTGGTGGTGCAGGGATAAAGTTTGGACCATGTTCTGGCATGGTCCAATAGGAGGATAAGAGGGAGGCATGGAAAACATTATGAATGTGCCATGTGGGAGGTAATTTCAGCTGATATGCCACAGGGGAAAGTACCTTGATGATCTCAAAGAGTCCTTCCCTTTTGGGGGCAAGTTTGCATGATGGGTACCTGAGCTTAAGGTTTGTGGCCTCTAGCCAAACCTTATGTATCTCCAACCTTCCATGGCATGAACTTGGTGATGAGTCTTTCCTTCATGAGACGTTGAGCTGTAGAATGAGCAGCTAGAGCTTCTTTCCATGCTTCAGCAAGGACAGAGAGATGTTCTTCTACAGAAGGGACAAAGGACTTTCCTAAAGGGGGGTATGCTCTAGGTTCGTATCCCATCATGAGGAAATATGGCAATTGGTGTGTGGAAGAGTGTGCTGCGGAGTTGTGGGAGAATTCCGCAGTAGGGAGTAAGGTGCTCCAGGTACCAGGGTGTCCTTGACAAAAGATCCGAAGATAAACTTCAAGCTCCTGATTGGCTCTCTCAGTTTGACCATCAGTCTGTGGATGGTATGTGGAGGAGAGCTTTATGTTGTACTGAAGAAGTCTAGCTAGCTCTTTGGTGAAGGAGGAAGCAGATTGGGGTCCTCTATCAGAGATACAGGAGTCATGAAGACCAAATCTGGGAAAGATATTCTGGAAAAAGAGTGAAGCAACTCCAGCAGCAGAGATGTTCTTGGTGCAAGGGAGGAGGATTACCCCCTTCATAAGACCATGGTCGACCACGATCAGAATGGAGTCAAAATTATTGGATGAGGGTAAATCAGTAATAAGATCGAGAGAGATCTGTTGGAAGGGGTGCATAACGGAGAAGGGGAGAGGTGAAAGAGGTGGGACAGTGGGGTGGGTATTAGGTTTGGCGGATTGACAAGTAGCACATCCTGTGATGAATCAAGAAATAAAGGAGTGCATGCCAGGCCACCAATAGTCCTGAGAGAGATGAGCATGGATACAAAAGAGACCTTCATGGCCTCCACTGGGAAAGGAATGGAGGGAAAAGACAAGGTCATGTCGTGTGTCAGGAGGAATGAAAAGATGACCCTTGTAGTAGAGGTGGGGGGCATCATAATGCCAATTAGCAAGGGAAGAGTGAGGGAAGAGGGGGAGAGACTTTTCCATGGCATGCAAGGCTTCCAGGACAAGCGGGTCATTGGTAGAGGAGCTGGCAATCTTTGAGACAAGTGCCAGATCCAATGCGGAAATGATTTCAGGATCAGTGAGGATGAGGTGAATATTATCAGAGGATGTATCAACATCATGACAATGGGAGAGCGCATCTGCAGGAGTCATTGCTGTGCCAGGGAGGACAGTCCAAAGGAGATGATACTCCTGGAGGAAGAGACTCCAACAGGCCTGTCTGCATGAAAGCTTTTAGGGGGCTTTCATAAAGGAAAGGTTCTTATGATCCGTGAAGATGGTGACTGGGTGTTCGGTTCCCAAGAGGTACTGTCGCCATTCTTCTAAGGCGTCAATGACTGCTAAGAGCTCTCGATCATAGATATCATAGTTGCATTCAGCATCGTTAAGCGTGCGAGAATAATATACACACAGATGAGAATTGCCATTGGTGTTTTTTTGCATGAGGATGGCTCCTATGGCAATGAGGGAGGTGTCTGTCATGAGGTAGAAGGGTTGAGTGGTGTCAGGGAGGATGAGGACAGGGGCAGAAGAGAAGATATCCTTGAGGCATAGGAAAGCCATTTGTTGGGCATCTTGCCAAATCCATGGCTGAGTGTTCTTCGTTAAGAGGTTTAGGGGAGCAGCAATGTCAGTGAAGTTGGGAATGAACTTCTGATAGAAATTGCAGAAGCCAAGGAAGGAGTGAACAGCCTTAACTGTAGTAGGTGGTCACCACTTGGCAATGGCAGAAAGTTTGACAGGATCCATTTGTACTTGCCCATTACCAACAATGATGCCTAGGTACTCAATCTCTGGGGTGTCAAAGGTACACTTGGAGAGTTTGAGTGTAAGCCCATGCTCTCTAAGACACACGAGAACTCTGCGAGTGCAGTCAATGTGGTCTGGGAGAGTGGAGGAATGAATGCCAAGATCGTCCATGAAGATCTCAAGCCATCCTTTTGGGGTGATGTCTCGAAAGACCCAGTTCATGAAGGCTTGGAAGGTAGGCGGTGAATTACACTGTCCAAAGAACATAACTGTGGGTTCATAGAGGCTGATGGGGGTGATAAACACAGCTTTCCATTGGTCCTCTTCGCGAATGTGAATATTATTATATCCCCATTGAATATCAAATTTGAAGAAGTATTTTGAGTGCTTCATTCAATCAATGAGGTTGGAGACGAGGGGAAGTGGGTAAGTGTTCTTGACTGTGTGCTCATTCAGGTATCTATAATCCTGACAGGGGCAAAGCAAGCCATCTTTCTTTGGAACAAAGAAGAGTGGGGAAGCCTGGGGTGATTTGGATTCTACAATTTGTCTGGTGCAAAGGTGTTCTTTGACAAAAGCTCTGCAAGCCTCCATTTCAGCAGGGTTTAGAGCATAGGCCTTGGCTCACTTAGGAATAAAGGAATCTTTTAGTTCGATGACATGATCATAGGGACAATGCGGTGGAAGAACGTCATAGTTCTTTTCTTCAAAGACATCAGCAAAGTTGGAGTATGGTGCAGGAAGAGTTACTTCCTTCTTGACATTCTGCTGGGCAATCTCAGTAGCGATGGTGGTTTTGCATATTGTTTCAGCAGAGAGCCAAGCGTTTCTGTCAAGAAGGTCCAACTCAATATTCCTGTTGGCATCTAGGCCTAACCATCAGAGGAGGTATCGTTCTGGGATTTCATCATGCATGGGGAGGGGATCTTCAGGGAAGGAAAGAGTTCTATTCTTCCAATCGATGGTGGGATTTCAATCAGCAAGCCAATTCATTCCTAGAATGATTTGGGGTCTTCCTAGTCCTATGATCATGAAGCAAAGGTTCTCAGTTTGTTTAGGGAAGGTGATAGTGGCAGTGGTATAGAAACAGATGGTTCCAGTTTGGTTTTGAGTTCCATCTATGTTTAAGGCTTGTATGGATTCAGAGAGGCGATGAAAGGGGAGGCCAAGTCTTTTGGCAAGCCTAAGGTCCATAAAAGTTCTGGTAGCTCCACAGTCAATGAGTGTGGTGGTGTCGATGATTTTTGTTCCATGAGAAAGTTTGATACAAATGCAGATAGACTTTTCTGATTTGGATGACAATGTTACATGGGCAATTCTATGAAGAGGTAGCATCGACTCATCTCTCCTTCTCAAAAATCCTCAGTTACTTCGGTGATGGAGGCAATAGACTCCTGGACAGGTTCAAAACTCTGCTTTAACTCCTGGAGAATCTGCTCAGTGGTCTTTCCTCCAGCAGTGAGAGAGTTGATGTATTGCATGAGGTTGTTGCTAGGCTGTGTCTGCACAGCACAAATCCTATTTGGGTTATGAGGGGGATGAGGCAGGGGGGAAGAGTTCGACTGATTTGGATGGTTCCTGGTGGAACAGCCACTCTGCTTACAGATGAAGCATAGCTTGTTGTCCAAGCATCGCTTTCATTCATCTGGGGATAGATTCAGGGCATTGATGTCCATGGCATTGGGATCCCTGGTAGGAGTAGTGTGAGGGGCGAAAGATCTCTGTGGGAAGGTGCGACTGGGAGTTCTTCCATTGGCTGTGGTGACTCTGGGAGCCATTCAAATCCGATTGGCTTCGAACTGCTCAACCTTTGAGTACCAGTCTGAAATCTTCTTTGGCATGGTTTCTAGTCCAGCCATCCTAGAGTGATGATACTAATGAAGACCTTGTTCAAAAAGGCCAATGAGGGCAAGGTCATTAGTGAGGGCAGCTGTGGTGGACAAGATGCGAAATTTGGAGACATATTTGTGTAGGTCAGAAGCAGTATTCTGCTGTAGAGCAACAAGTTTCTTCATGGCATCAGCAGATGAATCTACGAGTTTAAAGGCAGTCTGAAAGGCAGTCTTAAAGTCTTTGTATGTCCCAAAGGAAGGAGGAGACTTATTCATTGCCTCCTGGCGAATGACAGTGGCCCAGGCAAGGGCAGAATCCTTCTTCATATATGACAGGGCAAAAGCAACCTGCCTATTGTTGCTGGTGTAGATTTCTTTATTGATCAGAAGATATGTATCCACAGAGAGTATCCAAGACTCAGCGGTGGAGGAATCTCCATCATAATCAGCAGGGACACTGATCTTGATCTCAGTAGGTTTGGAAGACATGTCGTCGTCAGAATCTTCTCGATCAGAGGGGTCAGGTGAGGGAGAACGACAAGAAAGAGCAGGAGGATGTGATTGAATCGGTTGGACAGGGACGACAGGGATGGGATCATTATAGGCTGAAAGTGGAAGAGGTGCAGTGGTGTTTGATTCAGGTTGATGTGCAGGTGCAGGTGGGGCAGTGGCAGCCCAAGGGTCAGATGGACTTCCTGGTCTAGGAATGGGTCCAACATCTACATCAATGGGTTCTGAAGGATCTTGTTCCGGTTCAGAGAGTAATGATTCAAGTAGACCATATTGGTGACGGCATGGAGGAACTGGTTGTTGCTGTGGTTGCTGCGAAGATCCGGAGATCCTTCTATGCAACATTGTGATGAGTGGTTTCCTACTCCAATGACAGGAGGGGAAAGAGGAAAGCTAGACCTTTTGTTATGAAGCACATCCTTCTGGACTGCAGACGACAATAGTTCTTTGTGAGGAGGCACTCATAGAGAGGCACAACGTCTCACAACAAACAAAGAAGCAAAAGAGGCACAAGGGAACAGTTGAGGCAACTGTTCAGGCAGGAGCAAGTCCAGACAAGAGGAGGTGGAATTGTGCAGGTCTAGCTTGGGTTTTACAAGCAAGGTAGCTAGCTACTTTATAGTCCTATAATGCATGCACAGACCAAGGTAAAGGGCAGGCATAGAAGGTGAAGGAAAAGAGAAGAATGTGAAAGAACTACTGCAGGTGGCTATGAGGGCGACGATAGCATGTGAGAGAATGCTGTTAGGAGAAATAGTCCAAAGAGAGAAGTTAAGTGAGAACAGAAACAGTAAAAGAGTAGTCGTACTTGTCTAGCAAGAATGTGACTAGGAATCATATGTACATACTTAGTGTGTGGATGTGGATACATGAATGGGACAGATTCAGAGATGAGGAGAAGGCCTGGATGTAAGGATAAAATTGTAACAGGTCCATGCATGGACAATCGCCCTATAAATAGTAGTCTACCTATGACCTGTAACGCTAGGTTAGATCTACTCAATTCACTAGTTCTTCTGAACCTCACGGAGAGCTCTGAGGCCATGCCAGCCTAAGAGAACGAACTGGAACTTGGGATGTTGAGCCTCTACGTGAGAGCCTCCCCAAACCTATGGTGGTGTAAACAAGTTCAAAGAAACTCCCAATGTAACAATTCTGTTTGCACCACTATCCAAGAGGGCCTTGCATTGATGCTTCTTATTCTTGGTAGTGGGGTGTGCGATTGAGATGTCCATTAGAATCTCATATTGCACCTTTGTATTTCACAAGAGGATTTGTTCTGGGAAACTATCCTCATAAATATTTTTTTGTTTTTCTTTGACCAAATTAAGCCTGTATTCCTATGCAGCAAGCTCCTTCTTCGGAGACCCAGTCTCAGTGTGATAATACACTCTATAAATAGAAGAGGATTCTTTGGAACATGTGGAAGAGATATCTGAGTCGTCATCATTGTCTTGTTCATATTGTACATAAGAGGAAAGTGATGAGAAACTGTTTTTTATGTTCAGTGACAGCTTCTGAGGTCCCAGTTCCCTCAGTTGCCATAGCCTTTTTCCTGCTTCTTCATCTCCATATCATGAAGATTGAAGAAATATGCCTTCATTTGTTCAAAGTCCATTCCTTTGATAGCTTTGACTTCTTTCAGTTCTTCTTTTTTCTTCTCCTCCTTTTTTTCTTCATTCATGGCCCTTACTTGTGGTCTTCTGTTTGGACCCTGAGCTTGCCTTCAGCAGTTGACCTTATGGCCTCCTCCCAGGAACTTGCATTCTGGGCACTTTTTCTTTGGATTTGGACAATCTTTTGCCACATGTCCTTCATTTGAACAGTTGTAACATTTTGAGTTTCTAGCTCAAAGTGCTCTGATGTCCATGGGCTGATCTCTTCCTCCATCCATGCGAGCCTGTCCTTCCTGTGGTGTATTATTTTGAAACGGCCTCTGTGAGACTTTCTCTGTCTTTCAGAGCTTAAAAGAATCAAGTCCTGCTCCTACCTCTTTTGCCTTTTCTACATAGTCCTGTATACAGAACTTTCTTTCTCTATTTTCATATATCTTTCAGGCAAGGTTTTCTTCTAAGGCTTTTTCAAAGATCCTTACCCCTTGTGGATCATTTTTGGAGGGATCTCCTCCCATATTGTAATAGTAACCCAGCCATCTGGTAGTGAACAACTGGGTGGATTCTCCATTCATCTGCTTACACCATTCCAGCTTATTTCTTGCCTCATCATCCTCATTTATTGACTTGAAGCAGGCAATCAGGACTTTTCCAAGTATTTTTTGTGAAGGCCAGTTATTTGTCCTCATATAGTGTTGGAGCTGTTGTCTGGTCCACTGGCCTGCTCCATATCTGTCTTTTTCTCCATCTTTTGGACCAATTTGGGTGAGCATAGCTATAGCTACTTGTTCATCGGTAATGAATGATTTAGGGTTTTCTTTGATGTACAAAGCCATGTTTATTTGCCAGATTTCAAAGTTGTCTCTATTACTGTCAAATCTTCCAGGATCTAGAACCATTTTTATCTTCTTAGATACCTTTACTTCTATATTATCCACTTTTTCCTTTCCTTTTTCCTTTTTGAGCTCAGCTAGCTCTTCTTGTAGGGCAAGAAGCTGATCTGAGAGCATGCAAATCATTTCGGCAGACATTTCTGGTTTGAGAGCAAATGCGGGAGGTGATTGGGAGATCTGGTCTAGGGAGGACGGCTGGTCTCCTAGCAGGTTCTCTGATGAGTCTTCTGTTTCTGAGTCGACATGCAGCCATGGGTTCCTGTACTGGTGGTGCAATGTCCTATGCTTCTTGTGGAGCCTGGATTACTTCTAGCTCAGAGGTAGGGGAGAGGGATGGAGTGCGGTGATTTTATAGTTCTTGTAATCCCTGCCTTACTTCTTCAAGGATGTTTATTGCCCCTAAGATTTGGGGTCTTTGGTTGGTGTAAAGTTGTACTTGCAGAACTCTTGCTCAAAAAGCTAGAGCCTGGTCTTCAGGAATTCCATGAAATCAGAGGAGGTCTGGGTTAAAGGGTTCATTTTCCCTTATTTGGTCTAAGAGGTAAGGGAGGAAGTCAACATCTTCAAAGATGTTTACTAATGGGACTGGGGTTGGAGTTCTGTAGTGATCTCCTCTGAACCTGGCATGATTCCAGCCAAGTTCGTCTTCAGACTCTTCGTAGAACAATCCTTCTTGACTATTTTCTTCTGAGGACCAACCTCCTTCTGGTGCAGGCCACCCTCCGTCTGGTGTGGCATCTCTTTGTGCTAAGACTCCATTGTAGAATCAATATTGTCCATCATCATCAATGTACCCGTTGTTTGGGTCAAATGAAAACTCCCTGTAGTAGTTGTAGATGGGAGTGACTTGTGTCTCCTCAGAAAGGAGGCAAACCTCAATTTCCTTGGACTTAGAAGTGTGGGATGAGAACATCCAAACTTGTGAAAACTAGCAAGGACCTTGTCAACTCCAGCTAGTACTCCATCTGGTCAACAGCCACCAGACTAGAGTCTTCAAAATTCATATGTATGTAATCTGGGTTGTCGGGCACAAGACCACTCTTTCAACAATTACCAGATGCATAGTAGTAATTCTAAAAGTAATGTGCCTCACATGAACATGAGCCAAAGCTCCTTTGAAGTAGAAATGTGCAGAGGCAGTTTTTAAATCAATTAAGAGCTCTTGAGCTCACCCCTTGATGGTGCCCTAATGCACAACCGACCTTCACCAGCATATAGCCAGGGTATACATAAAAGATAAAGGGAGCACAAGTGCACATAAAATGTGAATGGCTATGGTAGTTTCCTTTGCCCCTAGGGTCCAAGGTTGTTGCAAATGATGGTGAGGTATAGAGAGTAGTAGTGAGGGAAGATGTGATAGTCAAGTCCTAATGTTGGCAATCTAAACCTGCGAAGGCTTTGGTCACTACTAACTAGACTTGCTTTAGGATCAAGAGGAAGGTTCTAGGAGAATCAACCAGGACTTGACTGAAGTCTGGTCATTAATGGGATTGACTTCTTATACTACTTACATGGTTTAGGGCAAGTGTGTGACTACTTACTAATCTACTATGTCATGTATGATGTCATAGACCTAGACCAACAGTAATTAAAGAAGCACATTGTGGAGTGTTCTAGAATGAGCAGAGATTAATAAAGCAAGTGTGATGAAAGTGAAAGGTAGTGATCTAGACTTAATCATGTGAGGTATCTCATGGTCACATGCAAGTGATCATGTGACTTGATAAGATAAGATAAGGGATGAAATTGTAACAGAAGCATTGAACAACCCCTTGCAGGTTGCCCCTTTGCTAATCAGGATGTATTTGAGTTCTGACTGATACAAAACAGTATGCATCCCTCTCAGTCTTTATTGTGTTTTGGAGAAGCAGGCATACAAAGAGGGTAGTATTATGATTTTCTCCATTATACTGCATGTTCTCCTTATCACCATTTGCATTCCATTTCACTATCCATTTCCTCATGGCAAGTACTTGTACTTCATGATCCTTTTTGATTCCCCTTTATCCTATTCACTTCATCTCTTATAACCTTTTCCCTTAAAGGACAATATCTTCTAATAGCATTCTGTCACATGTTATCATCTCCCCTACATAGCCATCCATAGTAGTTCCATTGCCTTCTCTCTCTTTCTATGCCTACCCTTATCTTGGTCCATGCACATACCAAAGGACTATATTAGTAGATCTACTTCACTTGTATCTTAAGCTAGACCTGCACAATCTACCTTCTAGTCTGGACTTGCCTTAGCCAAAATCTTTGCCTCTAAGATTCTCCTTTTGCCTCAGTCTGATTCTTCACCTCTAAGAATCATCCTTCACCTCTTTGTCCTTGTGTAGACATTGAGCATCTTTGTGAGTGCCTCCTCACAAGTGAGCCATTGTCATTAGCAGCCCAGAGGGACATGCTCCATAACAATTGCCCCCTTTATGGAGGCCCAGGCCACTTCATCAGTGACTGTGCCTTCACTCTTGAAGATCCTATTCATGGAGGATTGGTTTCAAATAGTGAGAATACCAATGATGCTTGAGTCTGCTGCTGGGCAGCAGGCATATAAAGGGGGTGATATTACTTTTTTTTCTTGTATGTGGACTCCTTCTTATCCTCGTTGCTGTTCCTTTCCACTATCCACATCCACATGCCAAATACCTAAAGTTTCTTGTCACCTTTGATTCACCACTATCTATGACCCTTCATTTACTTCAGTAGTTCCCTACTCATTGGCTGGACAGTTAACTCCTAACTACATTCTCTTACACATAGTTGTTTTCCCCATTTATCCACATAGCCTTGCCCAGCCCCACTTACTTCCTCTTCAAGCCCTTGTCTCTTACCATGTTGGCCCTAAAGCTGGTCCATGCCTGGGTAGTCAGGATATATAAGTAGTACAACCTCAATCCTGTAATCCTAGATTAGACCTACTCAATTCACTAGTTCATCTGAACCTCTACAATACTAAGCAATGCCAGTCTAGCAACCTGGAACTCAAGATGCTGAGCCTCTAAGTGAGTGCCTCCTTAAGCCTACAGTGGTAATAACAGTTCAGAGGAACCTTCAATGTAACAGACCTCACTTCACACCAAGACCTAGCCATTTTTGCATGCATGGTAACTACTTTCTACTCCATATCTCACCTTGGAGAATTCACCATTCCTGCTATCAACAAATTTGACCCTCTTACTCACATCATCCCTTCTAATGTCCATCATCTTCATAACAACAAAGGGCTTGAAGTTTTCTATCTTCATCTGCCAAGAATAAAATATGCACAGTCAAGTGAAGACACACAAATTGCCCCCATTTCCTACCTCACTAACCCAGTAAGATAGCTAGACCTTCACCTAAGAATCAACAACCCAGGCCCCAAAGACCACCTCTTCTTGTGAATCCACCCTAAGCACAAAAGCCTCTGTCCTCTCACAAAGTTTGAAGTTACCAGCCATATCAGAGAAATCATCCACTAGCATAGCCTGCCTGATTTGAAAGGGCACAGCCTCCACATTGGTAGCACTCTTCATCACCTCCTCCAAGGCACCCCATTCAAAGTTGTTAGAACCATGGAAAGGTGGTTCAGCAATTCTTTCAAACTATACCTCTGCCACCATGCTCTTATTCTAGCACCCTACTGATAGAATATATGCACAAGAGAAGGGAGGCACAACAGCTGTCAAGAGATAATCTCAGTTGTCATGTGGTGCAACAGACTATATGTATATATCACCTGTCAAGAGACAAACTACATACAGGTAAGTTCAAGTAGGTAAGTGTAAAAGATAGCTAGCTCACCTCAATCATTGTGCAGTGCAATGGATTGAGGTGTCTATATACTAAGTGTAGGTCTTATATACAATACAGAATGCATACTAAAGTAAAAGGGGTAATGCATAAGGTTGCAAGATATGGCAGTTAGCATACAGAGGTATAGGAAAAAGTGTCATATGGATGAGGTACTGTGTACTTGAGGAATGGAGACTGTTATGCGCCAGTCGTGGCATACAGTGACTGAAAAAACCGTTGCAATGTTTGACTTCAATCCAGTGCATGAAGTGCACTGCAATCATATGTGGGAATTTCGCTTAGCTTTGGTGTGACAAATTAATCTACATAATCTTGGTTACATAATCGCCCCCTATGTCATGTGATTCCATTCAGACCCTGCCAAGATATAGCCATTACAAAATAGTCACCTCATTGCAACAGTTTATTCACTTTTGGTATTGAAGCATTATTAGTACTTGGTATGGCCTCCTTTGGCTTTAAGGACTGCCTTAATCCTTCTGGGCATGCTTTCAATCAACTTCTGATACTCCTCCACTGGTATTCTATCCCATTCCACTTGAATCCTCTCCCATAATTCCACTACTCCATTGGGAAGGGTTGTCATACTCTCCAAGCCTTCTTTTAATGTATCCCCATAGGTGTTCAATGGGATTAAGGTCAGGAGACTGGGCAGGCCATACCATAGTCTTGAATTCTTGTTCATCTAGCCATTCCTTGACCTTTTTGCATGTGTGCTTGGGGTCATTGTCTTGCTGAAAGACAATGTCAGAAGGATTGAGATCATAATACTGCAAGGTATTCTGCAGTTCATCCTTCAAAATTTGAAGGTAGAGATCTCCATCAATCCTACCATCAATCTTAGCAGCATAGCCAACTTCATGCCAAGTCATACAGCCCCACATCATTACAGAACCTCCTCCAAACTTCACAGTTCCCTCTACTAGCCTATTGCTGAGACCCTCACCTGGCCTTTTCCATGCCCATTTGTGCCCATCTGACCCTAGGTGATTGATTTTGGTCTCATCTGACCAGATGACATGCTTCCAGTCCTCTATAGTCCAATCTTTGTGGGCATAGGTAAAGTCCAAATGAGCCTTGCGATGTTTGATGGAAAGCAGAGGAGATTTCTTCTTAACTACAGCCTTCATACCAGACTTTTTCAAGTGCTGGCAGACTGTGTTATGGTTTAGAGGCTCATTGATGATGTTGGAAAGAGTTTTGGCAACCTGGACAGTAGTTTCTGCTTTGCCACTAGAAAGAAGATGAATGCCATAACAAATGTTGGCAGGAGAGAGCTTGGTTGGGTGACCACCAGAGGACTTCTCTATATTTGGACACTCTTTGGAGCAAAGCCTGGACACAGTAGAAACATTGAGGCCCATGTGAGAGACAATAGAGTGGGCAGAATGGCCAGCATGAAGCTGAGCAAGAAGAGTAGTCTTTTGATCAATAGAGAGAGATTTCATGATGGAAAAAGTGAGAAAATAAGGAGTGTGGGAACTGTTTTAAACTCAGAC
>JBBPKI010001282.1:0-13583 GCA_038089155.1 Nevesoporus exiguus
TAGCCACCTCGTAGTCAGACACTATATAAATCCATGTATCTAGTCGACTGGCTCCCCAGTCTTGGAATTGTTACTCGTTTCTCCTCATTAGTGGTTCCCTGGAACTGCTCGAGTGTGAATATCATAACAGACCGTCAATAGTATTCCATATCTCTTACATATATATGGCTTCAATGTTTGATTCCCGCTCCCTCACTCGTTCCTCTGGGACGTCGTGAGGGTAAGCGCTATATTATCGATACTACGATCACTAGCTAATTATCAGCTTTGTACAGCTTACCCTGTTCAGGTACCTAATATACACTCGTTCCTCTGGGACGTCGTGAGGCTTACCCTGTTCAGTTTTAACACTCTTTGATCACAGAAGGAAAATCAACATAGCCTAAAAATCTTCAGTGAAACAAGCTTACACTCGACAACACACAACGACACGGACTTGATTTGGAAGATGCGCTCTCCACTTGGTACCGGGACAGCAGTGGACTGAGTGACCAAGACAAAATGATCTTGAGCCGTGGGTCTGGAGACGCGGAGAGTACTGGGGTGACAAAGTCGATCGTGAATGCTTTTGTCAGATACCAAAGCTGTTTTTCCTTTTCGTTTGTCGTGTGATGTCGTGACTGCTCGTGGTTGAGAGCTTAGGCAATCGCCTGACCTTGCTGAAGAACTGTCAGACTCATCCCATGAGCCAACCCTTGGTCCATCGTCTGCAAGCAAAGAATGAAACGATCAGCTATCCTCTACTGAACGATCCATGCCGGACTACGTAAGATCTACATATCGTAAGATCTAAATATCCCAGCGAAAACGAGCAACCACGGAAGAGTGCTGGGAGTAGCAACGTTCGGGCGTGAGTTGCATGGTGCGCTTTTGAACTGGAAAGAATCAGGTACTGTACAATGATTTATTAATGCCCGTGGCGCTCTGCCTCAGTCCGCTCTCGGCTGCTCTCTCAGATCTCAAGCCCCTTGGAGGTGTCCAGGACACGCCAAAGAGGATCGAGGACTCGGGCAACATTGGTAGACGCTTCGGTGACCTTCTTGTCAGAGTTCACCGAATAGCAACCTCCACGGTGTCTCATCCGCGAACCCTCGTTCAGAGAAAATTAATGGGCCCACAGAACCTTCAGTTATGTTGCTGTGGGTTGCGCCTGAGGTTCCAGAAATCGATAACGCTCTATCTCAGGCTCTCAGAATGGTGAATGTGAAGATTCTACCTCGATACACCCTCGAGTGCTCCATGAGGGCCGCGTGATAAAATGTCAACACGACAGAAGCCCCCACCGAATAATGAATGGCCCCTCCCACCCACTCTGGTCAAGTCATCACTATTCCTCTTGTTATCTCCTCGACGTCCCCTGGCTCTTCGTCTCTACCATCCGCAAACAAGATCTCCGTCCAGACAGTGTTGTGGCTGGATAGTGATGTTAAGCCAAACCCAGTATCAATCCCATATTGGACATCCCGTGTGCCCATCTCCCGTATGCTAAGCACGAACCGAGGGGCTAACGTGTACATTGGCACAGATTTCACGATGAGCAGAAGTGATAGTTGCCACCCTTCCGTTGGAATCTTTCCGTAAGCACCAAAGAAGCTAATAATGATATACAGGAAGACGCTGCAAGGAACAGCCGTCATTAGCTTCGTTGGTAATTGGCGTTTTTGAGTGCTTGGAAAGCAGTAGACAGTGGAGGAGAAAGGGATGAGATGGGGACGTACGCAAGAAAGTAGAGGATTCCATGCTTGACAAGCAAGCGCATGTACCGATTGGGCTGCCACTGCTTTGTCATACGATACATTTGGAGCGAATTCCTCACAAATCGGGTGATCGCTAAGATGCACATCGCTACTGCACGGGCGACCTGCAATACGTTGACTACATTTGACCAAATTGGGGAGATTTGTTCTGCACTGCATGATGAGAGCTCCGCTATCTGGGTAGCGACCACTGTACAATAACCAACCGAGCCGACAGCCAATTAGTAAATGCATCACCTATGCAGCGAGCATCTGCATACCCATGATATCTATCAGATTCTTGGCTGTAGTAAGCTGAACGACGTAAGAAATGACCCCCACACAGTACACCGTAAGGAGAGCGGCCAGGATTACTTTCGACCGATTATACATTGCCCACACGGAGAGGATCATCATGACTGTACTCCCATCAGGGTTCGCTTTGTCCGAAGGTGAAGCGTAAAGCAACTCACGATCGGCAGCACCACAGAATGGGACGAATGTCCATGACCAGAAGACAAACAATATTTTACCTTGGAAGTATCCATGAATAAAGTAGACGGGGAAAGCTTGGTGGATACCTACAGCTGTCCGATAAGCACCGTTCACATTGAGTAGTCCAAATAGTGAGGGCGGGGCACATACATCTGAAAACAAAACTCAGTGATTCTAATTATCTGCGTCGGAAGACATACCTTTTCAGAGCCTGGTAAGAAGCTAGTTCCCACTTGGGGTGGCGTCACAATGCGATTGACGTCACATTTAGGCGCCAAACATACCGAGACAGGAAATTCTGATGAAACATTTTAAGTTAGCCTTAGAACGCGTCTTACAATAATTGCGGACTTACAAGAGATTACAAAGACCGACATAACGGACCTACAGTGTTCTTTATATGAGACAAGTCATAGCGATGTGCTGTGATGTCTGATACGCACAAGAGCAAACAATATTGTTACTAACGACCAGCGTCTTGACTATAATCTTATCAGGGACGTGCTATCTTGGCAGCCAGATATCAGCTGACCCAGATATATTCCATCTACAATATGCTATTAGCGAGAACATTGTTGAGTATATGGGACCATACTTCGTTCGAGAATGTAAGGACTAGCAATTCACAAATTCATAACATGGTATCAGAACAGAGCCTATTACTCACGGTAATCATATCCGGCAGCAGTGATAATAGCGACTGCAATAAAGTTATAACAGTGGTCTGCTACGAATAAGAATGAGCATACGGTTAACATAGTTGTTCTGCTGAAGGCTCATCAGCGCGGACAGTAGTGCAGAAGACATGGTCTTGACGACGTGTGCCCGCAGGAGACAATTGCAACCTTGGCAAACGAGCTGGTGTTTCGAGGAGACACAGGACGCTCTCGAAAGGCAGACTAGCAGGTTTTTATGAAGGTGAGCTTATTTCATAACGTTATCAGAGATAAGGGTACGTTTTTATGAAAGCTGTAGTGCACCATGGCGGCAGTGGGGACACGCTAGCGCTGTCAAAAGAACGTGGACGCATCTCTCCGGCGGCGGGAGCAGGACGTTGCGGCTGCTGACCCTGCACGAGTCTCACGCCACTAGCAACGGCCTACAAGGTGGCAGTGGCCAGCTCCGAACTGCCAATGTAACGTTGGGTAACCTGTAATCGGCGCTCGGAAGGCCTCAGGAGTGGCTGCTGCAAAATACAGCACTCGGACTGGTCTCTATAAGCTTCACATGTAAGCATACTGACTTACTTAGATCCTGTATCTAATACATATACCGTCCGCAATACTGAATGCAACGCATTCAGTATTTTGCCTTTTGGTGTGGCGGTTATGCGTGCGGCAGTCTGACTACTTACATCACATTTCAATTGGGAGGGCCCCGGCCATGTTCGACACTGGCGACTCTCGCAGAGGACGCGGGATTAGTCATGGCGCCAGCGTCAAGTGCCTGGGCTAATGCTGTCATCGACCCTGGTCGCTTTTCTGGTCAGTCATGAGCGTCACTTCGCACGGAATGCCCATCTTGAAGGATACTATATGCTGTCACTAACAACGCTAACGACTCCTCAGAGAAGGAAAATCACAGCTAATAAGAGAGCTACGGCGGCGCGGATGCAAAATAGTTTGTGCTGTAATAAAGCTCTTTCAGCTGACGTATACCGCTAGAGCAATTCCACTCAGATGAGGAGCGAGAGTCGAGAGAAGGAACTGGGGAGCCAGATGGACAACAGTGTGCGCGGGAGGGTGAGGAAGGAGAAACAGGAAGAAACGAGACAGGCGAGGGGCAAGGGGAAGAAGAGAGGACGGAACAGACGAGTATTTCCAAACTGGCTCTGTTCTGTCGTCGTCTCGACTAACACCGGCGCACAGTAGGTCACATGATACCTCTATCTTCGACTCACATTCCCCGGGTCCGGGCAGGGGATGTGGTTGATTTTTTCCTTACTTGTGTAACGTTCGTCATAGACCGGTCAATTTATTCTATGGTATGATTTGTCGTTTTCGCGATGAATACCATTCAAATTTACATGTGGGTTCAATGCTAGGGCAAACTTACATAGACAGGCACTGGCACGTTGTGATCTCTTGAAAGAAAGGGGATGGGGCTTGTCAATGGGGGTGTGGCACGATTGCCACTCGTCCTACAACGTTGCGACAGCACATCAAACGTTTCATAAGGCCTTTGTGGACAAAAAAGTGAGCAAAGTGACGTGTCCGTATACAATCCGTAGCACACACACCTGTCCCCGACGCTGCGCCTATTCTTTGCCGCCTTTCCAAGAGCGCAGGATTGCTATCAAATGCTGATACCCAACGCCCCGTCTATCCGACAATGATCTTTCTCCTCGAAGGACGTGCCGGATTCCTGAACGATGGGTTGGACCCTTTCCTTCGGCGAACGATCTTAAGCGCCATTATCACAGCGACGCCATTTCTGGTCGATTCCCCCGATGAGGACTTCAGGAGGGCTGAACTTCACCCAGCTTCGCCGAAAATTAGACGCACAGGGATTCTGTCGTTAAGAATGAAGTGTGACGCAGGCACACTTTGTTGGAATTTATTGATTACCTACGCATTCATGCTTATATAAGCTAATTGTTACATTGGACTAGTGGCTACCTTAGGATACTTAGTGACTATAAGTATCCTGCAGTCTAACACGCTTGGCTCCACAAAGGTTGTGAAATTCTCGATAGCATGAGCAGATAGCCATTCCGTACCCGACATGTGCCGTAAGTACTTCAGGAAGAGAGGCAATGCACTGCTTCAGTTAATGTGTAAAATGTTCTGGCGAGACTTGTGGAGAGCTGCACTTCCGAGTCCGACGCCCAGATCCCCAGAGTCCACCCTAGTACCTGTCTATGTTTGAACTGGGAAAATGACAGTCATGCCACAGCCTGCGCACGTTCCGGCGGACTATACTATCATTCCCACCATAGTGCAAAAAAAGTAAATCATCACCTCTGTATTCTTGGATTCGAAGCAAGAAGCGTTGCGGGTTTCGGGGACAAGTGCTACGTGATGTCACACTCAGGTCGTACATCCGAGTTCACACCCTGCCATGATCGGATAGACAAACGTTCAGCTAGCTCTGTAGGTCACTACTCCTGAGGGCTTGTTGACGGCAGGTCATATTGGATGGGTGCGCGAGCGCCAGGCGCTAAAGCAGATGTACATTGAGCC
Source organism: Nevesoporus exiguus (assembly GCA_038089155.1). Lineage (NCBI taxonomy): Eukaryota > Fungi > Basidiomycota > Agaricomycetes > Boletales > Boletaceae > Nevesoporus > Nevesoporus exiguus. The sequence goes on from JBBPKI010001282.1 coordinate 5,414, forward strand.
CAGGCTGTTTACTTTCGAGGGGCTTTTGAGTGAGCGGTGACTTGGATCGGCGTCGTTTGGGTGCGACATTAACGCATTGAGACTATAGGTACGATATCTGTTCTCGTCTGGTGCTTTGCTTGATTGGTCGTAGTCCGCTGCTGTCGTCGATCATGTTCAGCATCCAGGCAAAGGGACTGAGAAGCGCTCCCATTTACACAACTGTAGAGTTGTCTTCGAATGCATAAAGGGTTGCATGTATGCTTCGTCCGTCTTTGCCACGAGACCAAGCACATAAAACAAAATGTGAACACGGTAATCTTCTGGTCCAGGAACGTACAAACAATACTCTAACGGAACGTATAGGTATCTCAGATCACCGAAATAAATAACGGGCTCAAAAAAAAGTAGAACCGCCTTCCGGGGCGGTTCCACTTTTTTTCGAGCGTGCAAAATATACATCGTTGAGAGAGAGGAAAGAAGAATTGAAGTGTACATGGCGGGTGTCTGACGTATGTAGCGGTTGGGCGGAGTTTTAACTGATGAGATATGTGGTGTGGCAACGAGTCGGGCAGAGGTCAGACGAGTCGGATGTGGGGCGATGGCAAGGGACGACTACTGTCCCCTATACTACCCTTTGTTCTTGAGTACTAGACTACTGAATAGCTAGTATAATCAATATAGTCTCCTAGCGACATCTTATGAGTCGTGTGGGGCTTGTATGCACGTGATTATATTATGTGAGATTGTCTCACGTCCAACAACGTATGTGCAGTGTCTGGTATCCTGCTGTTCCGATAGGTATACTGTGCTCCGATAATGCCCGAGCGGGCATTACACCGGTGTAACTACTCCGGGTCACTCAGATCCCAATATACCGTCCGCGGTACTGAGTGTAACCACTCAGTATCGTCTATTTTGGGGCTTAGCGGCTAAGCGCAGTGGTCTAGTCGTTACACATACTGAGTGGTTATAGCTCGCAGGGGCAGAGAGTTTGAATCTGGCAGCAGACATATATGCCTTCCTAAATCGGATGGAATCCTACCCAAACCGCGGAGCCTCGCGATCTGGGGCAGTTCCCAGGGGGGGATAAACTGATCTGATACAGTTGGAGGGTGTAACCACTCCAGATTACTTAGATCCCAGTGTCTAACATATATACCGTCCGCGGTACTGAGTGTAGCCACTCAGTATCATCTGCCTTTTGGCTAAGCGGCTAAGCGCGGCGGTCTAGTCGCTGTACACAACCATACGACATACTTCTCCATGCGCAGTGTTGTCCACTACGGTACGTCTCCGGCGTGAACCAATGATGGCTGAATCCCGATGTGGGTGGTCAGTGCGACGTTGTTTTCCAGCGCCTCGCTGCTCGTAGGGTAAGCTCGTGCCTATCTAACGCATAGTCGTACATACCCTGGATCACAGGTATCGAGCGAGTGTAGCGACCTCACCGCCCTCGATGAAACGACCGTACTGAAATCCATCCAGTTCAGCCAGTCCATGCAAGGTAGAAATACATTTGATACCTAGTAGCGATGGCTGCCGCATCGTCGTCAGTCTCGTCTTGCACGCGACACTACAAGTGACTGACACACCGATATTAGACACGATAACGACGGCAGCTGGATCATGGTTGAATCGTGGCGGTACGGACACAAATTCAAGCTCACGGGTGTAATCAAGCAGGCAAATAACCTAATAACGACTGAGAACGGTACGGGATGAAGAGCAAGAACGCCATACAACTGGCGGGATGTAGGCCATCCCTGCTACTGCAAAATAGAAGATTCCTTGCGTACGCAGACGTCTCACCAGCAGCGAGTCAGATCGTCGACTTGACAACCCCACAACCAACAAGATGACTACCAGAAGATCAAACATCAGGGCTTAAAGACATCAAATGAGCACAGCGTTGGCGCACATGTAATAGCCTGACTCACTGTATATAAGTGCCACAGCGTTCACTTGAGGATGGATGACATAGGCTTCGCAAACGTCATTTATACTAGTCGATCTTATAATCGCCACATCTGAGAGAAGACATAAGTCAGGAAAAGACTGCGAGGATGCATACATGCCAGCCACCAGCAGGGACCAGTGTCCTACTGCAAGGAACAGTAGTAGAATACGCACAGAGCGACAGTCCTTCCAGACTATCCATCTACACGAACGGTAAGACGTAGGTTAGGTGACACTAGACCAACCCACGTGCGAATCAGGAAATTTGTTGAAGAACATCCGATAGTCATGCCCCCTAAGAACTATCGTTGATAATTCCTCAGCAAACAAGATTCATGCGTGGATATAGCGGCGTCTCTCACCGCGGCTGCCAGCGCACCAGCTGAACGGATGGTAAGTTGCGTAGTAGGATTACAACATGTAAATGAGACTGACATAGACAACTGGGACCCCATGAGTGTGGGCCAGTTCCGGTCGCGCTGCGCATGGAAATGAACGTTTGCTCGCCCAGCCAAGATTTCTCAGGGCTTACATCGTAGCCAGGTAAACGAGGAGGCCAGCCCGCCCAAGAACGTAAGGGATCTTCGCCAGTTATCATTGATGCTGGATCAAGAAAGAGGTATGGCTGCTCACTAGTGACGGACGTAACACTAATCGCCCACGAATGAGTTCCCATTCGATGTGGAACGACTGCAAATATTCCCACCTAAACAGGGGCAACGTGAGTCCGTTCGTTCTCCTTCATAAAGAAGTCAGATACCCGTAGAATCCAAGCAGTAAAAAGATATGAGCACTCAGGATGCCAAGGTCGGGTGGTGTGGATACGTCCCCAAACTGGCTCATCTTTGGAAGCTATGGTCGTCAGGAGAGGGATTCTTCATGAACAGACTTATGCATATATGCGCGCCTGCAGTTGTTTGGTCAAGAGAACGCCACACATTCAATCGGCACACTTTTGATCGCAGAGAAGGGAAATCAACATAGCCTAAAACTTGGCGACGGGTAATGAGTCGGTCCTGATTAGTGTCGCCATTGAGCTTTCTGCTTGGTAGCGGGACAACGATGAACACACAAAGTCTTGGACTGAGTGACTGGACGGCGCAGAGCCAAGCCGCGTTACATAAGCTGTCTGGGAGTCCAATCCGATGCCATACTAACCTCGTATAATGGGGCAGGGCCCGTACTAATACTTAATGCAGCTAGAGATTACCCAACACGCGAGCTCAGGGTAAGGATGACCCCGCCGGATCATTTTTCTGTGGGGTGCTCACTGCACAGGCTTCCTCAGCTCCGCCGGAATCGCCCCGCTTACTGATTCCAGCGATCTTCTCTCTGATACAGCTCCTGCGTACCGCTGCCCTCTGGGTTGAATCTTTCGTGATCAGCCCTTAGAGTCCCTCAGATAGTCGTGCTGCACCGCTACTGCACCACATCGGCTCTGGGCCACTGCTCAAGCAAATCATATCCTACGGCCGCAGGCAGCCCCTACGCGAGGCATGACAAGTTAGGTCGGAAGTTAGAAATCCAGTCGACTAGGGAAGTTTTACTAGTACCTAGAGCAAGTCAGTCAAGCAACCATCAAACTCTGTCGCCATTAATACAAGTGTGACTACGTAGTGCCGGCGCACCCTGAAACCGAGTAGCTGTCCCACCAATGCCTGCGGTGTTACGGAAAGCTGGTGAGTGAATCCGGGCGTCTGCTAGGCTGTCAAACAGGGAAGCGCCCTGACCAAAACGATCAAGAGTGCCGTTCAGTGCAGTCACTGTGGTGGTGTTATGATAATGCTCCTGCTCGAGACGATGCGAACACTTCATCCGGTTGTAGGGAAAGACCCGCGTCGAACCCCATGTGGCGATTTTTGTTGCAAATTATATTGATACCATTCGAAAGTGGTTGCTATGACAACATACTCAGAGACAGACACTTCTGCGGAGAGGTGTGTGACCGAGCAGGCCTGTAAATCGGTCTCGTTGCTGCTATCGACTAACATACCTCATAGGTGTTGAACGGAAAAAGAAGTGACAGTTCGTGGAGAACAGATGATCAAAGTGGATTTCGTTCATGAAAATATTATTGGCGGTGCGCAATAATGGAGGTCTGAGCGATGGCGGGTTCAGCAGCCCGGCTTCCTGAGTGCGGAGTGGCACTGAGCGAGAGCATGGAAGGGGTTGGATAAAGCGCGGCCCAAAAGAGAACAGAGCTAGATGGGGCGAGAGCTGCGAGGGCGGCGGGACCACCTCGCAGTGGCTCGGAGACCTGCCACAGGAGGCCTGCTAGCGTGCTTGAGGCCATATGGTGGGGAAGAGCCGTGAAGCACTTGAGTTGTTTTGAGGACTGGGTGTGGTGGTGGGAACGCGACTGTGGACGAGTGGGCACGGGAAGAGGACGCACATGCGCCCTCCGCTCTTACATCACCACTCAGTGACTTGGGCATACCCGTCCAATAACTTCAGTACATACGCGGGAGAGTTTTCACTTCCGGATAGGTGCACCCTTAGTGCGTATGTGTAGTTGCCGATCAAAGTGTTTGTCAACGTCTCTTTGTCCGCGCGATCATTCCGATGAAGAGAAGTCGTACAAGGCGCCCGGCGAGCCTCGTGATGCCGTCTGTACGCCTCATCGTTTGCCACCACCACTGACAGCTGAGCTCCATATAGAACCTAATTACGTCTCTTGATTATTCAGGATTTGCGAATCGACTGCTAAGTTGGGTTCAGGATTGGTGAGCAGGTGCTTCTTCCTACCCAGTGTGACAATTTCGATGCCCTTTGAGCGGACACTGCTTGGCAATGAATGATACGCTGGAAATACAGCAGCTGCCCCGCGGTCTGGCGTCTTACAAGGCATAAATACGGGTCTACAGCAGCACTAGCAGCACCAACCACTTTTACCATGTCATCGAACGGTATAACCCAGCAGACGCTTGACGAACTCTTTCCTGCCCCATCCCTTCCTCCTTCTCCCCTTTCTCCACAGAGACTGCCTGGCGCGAACCTGGAGTCGCTCGCTACTCTCCGGGACGTCCTCAAGGATAACCACACACGTTATCACATCTTCTTCCACGAGCAGTATCATTTCCACAAGTACGTGTGTCGTCGTCCATCTGCTTCTCCGTTGGACGCGAGGAATGACACTGACGGGTGCTCAGCCATATTACGCATCGCGCACTTGCGACTTATGCTCTAGGCGGACCTGCGGCAATCATCAGAGACTATTATGAGCAAGATAGTCACATTCAGTTGCCTGCATTCGAATCACCAGAACCCATCACCGAAGAGAACTTCTGCGACCACTTGGGGGACCAAAAGTAAGCATTCTCGCCCTGCATCAGATCGCCTCGTTTTACGGCTCTCAAAGGTTCTACCGAGCCTATCTTGCCTTCTTCTCTAAGCAAGTCTCTGCAAAGGGTGCCACAAGGACGCTTGAAGAGTTCATCTTTTCCGAGAAATACAACTTCCAAAAGGGAAGGGATGCAGACACTCAACCCGAGATGTTGGCCCGTTTGTATGCTGCCCTCTTCCACCCTATGATTCACATTGGATACGGCGCCGAGTTTGGGTTGAAAGGGATGTTCGTTGAAGGTGAGCTATGTGACGTGCTTCGCGGGGATGGGTACTTAGGGACTGGCTATCAAGGTCTCGCTCTAACCGCGGTTGATCTTGGGTACGTCAAAGGAGCTTTCCCTCCATCCTCCTTTGCTCCACCTTCCGTCAATGATGTGGAACACGTTGCAAACGGTCTTTCCTCTCTCGCGTTGGACGTCCCGGGTACGACCGGCTGTCCTATCACATCCAAGAAGGGCGGTGTACATGCATTCGATATCGCAGCACGTATGCTGAAAGACGACAGACTGAGTATCAGGGCACCCTCGGATTTCTTGGCTGAGTTCAGGGGTATACTTGCCAAGCACTCACCAGTGATCAAGGAATACGCCGAGCAATGGACCATCGATCTCAACCAGCCAGGTGAAATCGAGCGCAAAATGGAGGAGCTTATCTGGTTAAGCGCTCTGATGTACAGTGTCGGCGGATCGACACCTAACGGCTTCCAATCTGACTTTATGCTGTGCGTGACGTCTCCTTCGTTATGGCGGTTGAGGTGAAGGGTGTTAACTCATGTGATGTAGCATGCACCTGGTGACCTCGAGCATGTTTCTCCCTTCGTTGATTGCATACCTCTCTCCGCGATCTCAAGTCCTCCTTCTGCGCGGGTATCTCATCACCGTCCTCGTGTGGTGGGTCCTGCGTGGTCGACCAGGATTCAACATCAAGTCCTTCATGGTGACTACGTCGGTGGAACCATCTATCCCGGTGACCCCCGCCGCAAAGACACCACCCACCACCGAGACGACCCCGGTCCCTAACCCCTTCCTTCCCATCTTACAATCGGCGATCACCCATCCAAGAGACCATCTGATCAAGATTCAGCGCGCGTTCGCCCACTTTGACACCCTCTATGGAGGGCGTTCCGCTGGATACTTCAAGGGCACCGAGTTGGAGGGCGCTGAGCTGCTGGATGGATCCCTGTTTTTGAGGGCGTCCTTGTTGACGGCGGATTACCTGGGATGGGTGCGCGAGGGCAAGGAGCTGGGGCAGTTCTCCAGGGAAGGCTTTTATGCATGAGCCGTGACCTCTCCAGGCCTGAACGTGTGCGCAACTAGTTGAATGTACGATATCTGAACCGTCAGACTAAATGCAATGTATCTCGTGTGCGGCGCCAGCCGACGCCACCGATCAGATGAGGCAGAGGACGACAATCAAGAGTTCCGGTTTGGATCCGTCGTCGCAACTCAACTTCGAAGTAAGGTTCTATATTGAAAAAGCGGATAGGAAGACGTACAAAGGAATCTCTGGCAGCGAGGCATCGTTGTCCGCTTCTTCCACTATACCGGAAGGATGCCTTGTGGCGCTCCCCAACCGCGCGGAGGATTTACGACTCGTTAGATTATCATCTTTGGGAGTAGAGCTGGCATCGACACATGAAGTCGCAGGATCACCTTGTCGAGCTCTACTGCGCACTCACTCATCAAACCCAGCCCTGTGATAATTTCTCGCCTATCTAATCAAGTTGAGGACGTAGTGCTCTTCTCACTGGTAATCTCACCGAATGTCGATTTCGTTGCGATCGGTGGATGTGCTAGGATGGAAGCACCACTACTGCAAGAGAGAAGATGTCTGATTTTCTTCACGGCCTCATGAACACCACAACTCGAGGGAGGCATGGTGGAGGCGCAGAGATAACAAGGTGGGCATAAACCGGATCGTGACCGACAATCTCCGATGCTTTGCAGACGTATTCATATTTCACGGAGTTTGTGCGTTTCCCAGCGACAGCGGACGGATTGGAAGAGACGTAGCAATGGATCAAGAGAAACAGTGAATTACGGGTCTAAGTCACATATTTACGGAAGTAAGCAAGGAAGACACGAGGTGGACTAGACATGTGAATAGATCTGATAAGGAGACGCGTATTCTGCATAAGGTAATGCTACAAGAGTCACTGGTTGCGATGTTCACGTGGTATCTCGGCTCTTCCCTCACGCTCGTCTACCTCCACTGTGTCTGGCTACATTCACAGAAACTTAGAAACGTTTGAAAAAGTCTGGAGCACTCGTGTATGGACACTCCAAGAGTACGTTGCTGCCGAGATGGTCTAGTTCTACACTGAGGACGAAAGCCATACCCCGGGTTGGAGATGCCAAGTTCTTTTTGACAACTATGCGTCAAACAACTCTTGCCAAGGACATCACGTACTCGCCACTCGGTATTGCCATGTGGAGGTATAAATAGGAGTCCCCTGGCCTCATCTTTCCTCCCCTTATTCATTCTACCTGGAACTCGTGTTCACGACTGCAATCGCTCCATTCGTCACAACTTCCCGCTTTGTACATACTCGTGACCCGCGCGCGACAAGAGTTGGAAGCCGCGTCCGTTCTCTAAGATCAGCGTATATCAGTCAACAGTCAACAACGTATATCGATTCAGAATGGCTTCGCTTGCCTTAGAGGTAACAGACGGCCCACATACGCTCACAACAGTCCCTTCGTCTGTCAATCACGGCCGCCACGGATGCTGGCCTTCCGATGTTAAGTCACTAGACCTGCATCCACTGAAGACATTTCCGGCGTAGGAGAGACGCTAGAAACTTTTACAGACGATGCCTTGCCTCACTGGCACACCACTGCGGATTGTCGTCCTTTTGCTGACCGCACGCGATCAGCACACCACGAAT
>JBBPKI010001284.1:0-13574 GCA_038089155.1 Nevesoporus exiguus
CTCATTGACCTCATAGTCATCAGCATTAAGCTGGAGGTCAACATCACATACATATCCGTCATGTCCCATCTTCCCACAAGTTGAGCATTGGATTAGGGGGCAGTAGGAGGTCCCATGGCCCCAATTTCAGCAATTATTGCACTGAAGTGTGAGGCATTGACTACTATTATGCCCTGGAGCCCAGGTCTTGCACTTTGGGCATCAGTAATGGGGACAGTCCTTGTGAAAGTGGCTGGTAGAGAGGCACTGAAAGCACTGGGTGGCAGTGAGGTTTTCTGGCAGGATGGTGGGATGGGGCAGAGAGGGGAGTACTCGATCCAGGACAGAAAGTCATTTCTGAGTAGGTGGGATGGCAGAAACCTGAGGTGTAGGGATGGGAGTGGGAGGAGGAGATTCATAGCAAGGTGGAGATGGGGTTGGGGTTCTAGTACATGGGGGAGGAGTTGCGATTTATTCAGTGAGAGAATGTGGAGCAGTGAGGACTAGATCTGCTTCCTCATACCAAGAGACTTGAACTGCAGTCATTGAGGAGTAAATGGGGTGAAAGACTGGCCAAATCTCTTCTGGGGTGGGGGACATGATGGCCCCATCAAAGTCTGCTCCTAAGAGAGCATCCAGCAGGTTGACTCACATCCTAGAAAGTCCCAAACGGAATCCCTGGACATGGGGTTCCATAGTCTCCAAGGTGATGGGGAAGTGGGCAAGGTAAATGATGGTGGTATTCAAAGTGGAAGAAAGGGCAATCAACAAGGTTAAAAGAGGGGAAGAGTGTACAAGTGGAGTTCTTTCTAGGAGAGCTACTAGTTGTGGAGAAGACAGAATGGCTTGGTAAAGGAATTGACGATGGAGAACAGGAAGGTGGTTGGCACAGATGTGGCATTCAGAGGTGGTATGGATGATTTGTTCCAGAGACATGTTTTCTTCAGAGGAGGGGAGGTGGGTGGTGATTGAGTTCTTTGCAGAGGCGGAAGAAGAGGAGGGCAGATGGGACAAGGGCAGCAAAGGTTGCAAGGAGATATATACTGATGAGGAGGCACAGGAAAGTTCAGTTGGACATCAACCATCAAAGGCAGTCCAGCAGAGTTTCTTATACTCATCAAGGGTTTCCTGTGCATGGGGAAGGTTGCTTTCAGGTTCCCAGGTATTTTCTGATGACAAGTAACCAACCCACTTGATCAAATATTGCCTTCTGGTTCCTGTTCCTCAATGGGCAAGGATAGCCTCCACTTGGTATTGTTCTTCTTCGTTGAGAAGATTGGGAGGAGGGCAGAGGAAGTTTGGACCATGTTTGAAGGTGGTTTGGTAAGTGGAGAGGAGGGAGGCATGGAAGACATTGTGTATTTTCCAGGTTGGGGGGAGCTTCAGTTGGTATGCTACCATAGAGAGGACTTGGGTGTTTTCAAATGGGCCTTCTTGTTTTGGGGTGAGTTTCCTAGTGGGGTAGGAGAGATGGAGATTTGTGGCTTCCAGCCACACCTTATCTCCAACTTTCCAGGGGTGGAAGGAGGAGGCTATTCGTTCTTTCATGAACTGTTGGGTTCTTTAATGTGCGGTGAGAGCCTCATCACATCCCTTAGAGATCAGGGAGAAGCGGATTTCTAGGGCAGGGAGGAAGGTCTTCCCTAATGGAGGATAGGCACGTGGTTGGTAGCCCATCATTAGATAGAACGGAGTCTGTTTGGTGGAGGAATAGGTGGCTGAGTTGTGTGAGAACTCAGTGGTAGGTAGGAGTGTGGCCCAATTACTGGGCCTTCCTTGGCAGAAGATGCAGAGGTAGGTTTCTAGTTCCTGATTGACCTGTTCTGTTTCTCCATCGGTTTGTGGATGGTATGCGGAAGACAACTTCAGGTTATACTTCAGGAGTCGTGCCAGTTCATGGGCAAAGGCTGAGGCGAATTGTGGGCCTTTATCAGAGATGCAGGTATCATGTAAGCCACATCTGGGGAATACGGACAAGAAGAATAGTTTGGCAATGCCCTCAGCATCAATACTTTTTGAACAAGGGATGAAAATTACCCCCTTTGTAAGCCCATGGTCGACCATGACCAAAACAGCATCAAAAGAATCCACTTTTGGGAGGCTGGAGATGAGGTCAATCAAGATCCGCTGAAAGGGGCAAGTGGCAACAGAGGGAAGCAGAGACAGGGGGGGAACAGAAGGGTGGGTATTAACCTTGTTTTCTTGGCAAGTAGCACAGCCAAGGACAAAGCGACAGATGAACATGCCCATACCAAGCCACCAATAGTCCTATGCAAAGTGCCATTGGGTGCGGAAAATACCCTCATGTCCACCAGAGGGGGAGTTGTGGAGGGACAAAACCAGGGAGTGTTGAGCAGGCTCTGGAATATAGAGCCTTCCTTTGAAGTAGAGAAGTCCCTTGCTCAGTGTCCAGTCAGAGAGAGCGGAGTGGGTAAACAACGGGGTTTTATTGGTGAAGGCAGCCATGGCACAGAGTACTAGGGGGTCAGAGGGGGAGGTGTCCTCAATTGTCTTGACTAGGGAATCTAGGGTACACAGGTCTTCCTCCTCCTCCAGGAGGTACTCACAAAGAGACACATCAACCAAGGGGTGAATAATAGCCTGCAATACATTATCAGTGGTTGTGTCCACATCGTCTTTCCGAGAGAGAGTGTCTGCAGGGGGCATTTGAGTGCCAGGGGTTACTTGCCAATCGATGTGGTAATGTTGGAGAAAGATACTCCAGTGGGCTTCCCGCCACGAGAGGTTTTGGGGGGTGCACATATAGGAGAGGTTCTTGTGGTCAGTGAGAATGGTGACGTGGTGTACAGTTCCCCTGAGGTACTGCTGCCATTCATCCAAGGCATCAATGACTGCCAAGAGCTCTCTATCATATGTATATGTCATAGTTTCATTCCATAGGAGCAAAGATTCGGGAGTAGTACATGGTAAGGTTGCCATTCCCGTCTTTTTGCATCAACACCACTCCTAGAGCAGTCAGTGATGCATTGGTCATTAGAGTGAAGAGCTTAGTGACATTTGGGAGGAGTAGTACCAGGGCAATGGTGAAGACTTGCTGGAGGGTGTGGAAGGCTTGTTCCTGTTCGGGTCCCCAGACCCAGGGTTGTTTGACTTTAGTAAGGAGATGGAGAGGGGTGGTGACTTGGGAGAAATCTGGGATGAATTTCCTGTAAAAGTTGCAGAAGCCAATGAAGGATCGGACGGCCTTCATGGAGGAGGGAGGGTTCCAGTTGACAATCACAGACAACTTAGATGGGTCCATCTTGACAATTCCTGCACCAATGACCATTCCAAGATATTCTACTTCTGATGCATCAAAGGTACATTTTGACAATTTCAAGGAGAGGTGAAGTTCGCAGAGACAAGCGAGGACCTTCTTAGTTTGTTTGTGGTGAGTTGCTATGTCAGCAGAGTGGATCAGGATGTTATCCATGTAAATGACAACCTATCCTTCAGCTATATAGTCTTGAAAGGAGAAGTTCATGAAGCTCTGGAATGTGGCAGGGGAGTTGCAAAGTCCAAAGAACATTACTGTGGGTTCAAATAAGCCCAAGGGGGTGACAAATGCTGCCTTCCATCAATCTTCCAGTCTGATGAGGACATTGTTGTATCCCCATCGTACATCAAACTTGGTGAACACTGTTGAATCTTTCAGCTTATTGAGGAGGTCAAAAATGAGTGGAAGAGGGTAGGCATTCTTTATGGTGTGTTTATTTAGGTATTGGTAATCTTGGCATGGGTGGAGGGACCTGTCCTTCTTTGGGATGAAGAAGAATGGAGATGCTTGAGGCAACTTGGATGGGGTGATTCGTCTGGTCCTGAGGTGTTCCTCAATGAAAGCCTTACAGGCTTCTTGTTCTTGAGGGTTTAGTGGGTATACCTTGGCAACTTTGGGTATGAATGTCTCTTTTAGTTCAATGGTATGGTCAAAGGGGCGAGTGGGGGGGAGAAGGTCATGAGTCTTTTTGGCAAAGACATCCTAGTACTTGGTGAATTCTACAGGGGGAGAGATGGAGGTTTTCGTCACTTCTGCTGTGATCTGAGTGGAAAGGGTGGTTTTTTGGATGTATTCTCCATTCATCCATTGCTTCCTTTTGCTTAATCAATGGGATATCTTTTTATCTTGGTCTAGTCCTAGCCAGCACATCAGGTACCTATGAGGGACAGGGTCTATTGGGGGGATGGAGGGTCAAGGGGAATCCAGGAGGAATACAGTTCGCTTTTCCCAGTCAATCTTGGGGTTCTTTTGGCGAAGCCACACCATTCCAAAGATGACTTGAGGTCGTCCACATCCTATGATCATTAGGTCCAGTTCTTCTTCTTGTCCATTAAAGGAAAGTGAGACCCTGGTCTTCAAAGAGATTCTTCCTTGGGTGTTTTCTGTCCCGTTGATGTTATATGCTTTGATATGGCTGATCTTCTTAATGGGGGTGGTGGGCTTCTTGACTAAGGTGGGGTCAATGAAGTTTCTGGTAGCTCTGCAATCTACTAATGTGGTAGTTTCAATGCTTTGTGCTCCATGAGAAAGGATGATTTGGACTCTAATTGCTCATTTTGCAGTAGAGTTTAAAAGTACAGGAGCGATGACATGGAAGGGGGACATTGATGTGACCTTCCTCTTTAAAAATCCTTCTGAGTGTCTTCCTTTTTGACCTCAGGTTCTTCTTCATAGCAGGTCTTCAGGACTGCAAGAACCTCTTCAGGTTTCTTGCCCTTGTCCTGTAGAGAATGCACATATTGCTCAAGAGGGGAGGGTGCTGGGGGTGGAGCAGGAGTAGTCTCAACTGCAGAGATCTGTTGGTTGTGAGGTGGATGTGTGGCAGTCCAGTTGCCATTCCTAGGGTGATTGTGGGTAGAACAGCCTTTCTGTTTGCAAATGAAACACAGCCCTTCTCTGATGCACTTGGCCTTCTCAACCAGGGTTATCCTGAGTGCATCAATTTCCATGGTGTTAGGGTCCCTGGAGGATGATGGGAATTGTCCACCTGCTCTGATGGACTGGATAAGGTTCTGCTGCTTGTGGAACTTCTGTGCATCAGAGATCCACTTAGCTAAAGTGTCAGGGATGGTAGACTGCATGAGAATGAGGTTCCCTAATTTCTCATTGAGGCCTTGGAGGAATTTTCAGCAAAGTTCTCCTTCATCAGTAATCTGAGCTTTACTCTGTAAAGACTGGAAGTCCTGAACATAGTATTGGAATCCGTGGTTGATGTGAGTGGTGGGGTCTCAGCGAACCCTCTGTCTGATATAATCTAACGCATTTGCAGCATTCTGTTTTTCTTCAAATGGGATGAAGGCAGCTAAGAACTCCTTTTCCAAGGTATCAAAGTCTTTCCCAGTGGTAGATGTATTGTTCATCTTGTTGTACCATCCTTCTGAGAATTGGACACCATGTCCAGTTCCCATTTTGTTGAGTATGGTGTAGATCTTGGCTTCCTCTGTGGTGAAGATGGAAGTGTTTACTGCAAAGTGGCCCTTCATGGCCTTAATCCATCAGGTGGCATCCTCCAACTTTCCAGAGAAGTCAGCAGGGAGAGTAGACTTGAGCTCTGACTTGGACGTCATTGTGGGAAATGATAAGCAAGTCGATTGAGTGGACAATGTGGGGTCATTCCAGTCTCTTGGCTTCGACCTAATTGATGATACGAACTGTTGGAAACTCCATGTTTCCTCAGTGGCTGTTTCTGCTGGTTGGAAGAGTTCCCCTTGGTCTTCCTGTATATCGGTGGGTGCAGTGGAGGCCTTTAGCTCTCCTGGCTGGTCTACTGGAATTTCCTCATCAGTAGAGTCATCGTCTGGTGCCCTGAATTTGGCAATATGCACTGCCCTTGCTAGTGCTCTCTGTAGTGGTGTCGTTTGCTGTTGATTATCCCTGACTGGTTCCTGATGAGAATGGGGGCTGGCAGAGGAGCCAGGTATCCTGCAAGAGGGGCATTGGGGATCTATAATGGGTTGTTCTCAAAGAAGAAGACGTCAGGGACGAGCTAGTTCTTTTGTAATACAAAGGCGCACTTCTTGTGTGGTGAGCTGTTCCTAGGCTAACTTCCTCACTTATCTACCAATGGGAGACACTCACAAAGAGGCACAATGTCCCTTGGAGTTGTAAGACTTTTGGAAGTAAGAGATCGAGCAAGATGGAGCAAGTAGTGTGTGGTGGATTGCGTAGAACTAGCTAAGGGACAAGTACAGAAGGTGTGGCTATTTAAGTAAGCACTACTCACGCACGGACCAGGTGGCTAAGTAATTGTCTGTGCTAAGGCTATGAGTGATTGATGGAAACACACTGCCCAAGAGAGAGGTGGCAGTGAAGGAGATAATAGTCTGCAAGGGGTAACACAGTTACATCAACAGGATGAGGCAAATATCGTTGGAATACAAGATAAGGAGGTATTGAACATACACTTCATATGAGATCGGTCCCTCCCTAAGGCAAAGAAGAAATAAAAGTAGGAGGTGACCTGAGAGAAATAAAACTGTAACACATAACACCCTCTATGCAATATCACCTCTATTCTAGGGTAAGGATAATTGCCAACATTCCTTTGTTGGATATTGGATAGTTCCTTTGTTCTAGTATCATGGATGCTGATAAGAAGGCTACTGGGTGCCACTTTTCTTTTTGTTTGATGGAAAGAACTATGCTAGTGGCAAAGTCTTGGATGTTAGATTCTAGACAGAACTTGCTATAGTTATCTTGATAAGTGAGTATTGGTGCCATTGTGATGCTTTTCTTTAATTGATCAGAAGCTTCTTGTTCTTTAGAACCCCATTGCCATTCTTGGTCTTTCTTGGTTAGATCATTCAGGGGTTGTGAGACTTTAGAAAAGTCTTGAATGATCCTTCAATAGTAATTTGCTAGTCTGAGAAAACTTTAGACTCCTTTTACATTCTTAGGCATTGGCCACTCTAAGATGGCTTCTACCTTCCATTTTTACATTTTAATTCCTTTGGTATTGACTACCATTCCAAGGAATTCTACTTCTTTTTGTTTGAAGTATGTTCTGGCCTTGTGAATAGATTATGTTCTTTCAACCTTTTAACTACTTCTTAGACAATCTTATCATATGCTTTTTCATTGTCTGTTTTGGTGAAAACCATCATGCCATCAATATAAAAAATGAAAACTCCTACAGTGACTCCAAAAACTGGCCCAATATTTAATCCAAATCTGGTGCATGAAGTGCACCACAATCATATTAACTAATTACATCTTGTTTTGGTGGGATGTATTGTAGTAAGAACCCTTGGCTACAACCTTGCTAAATACATTATGTTATCTTGTGCAAATGCAGCCAAGATATGACCATTACAAGATGACTATCTCATTGGGCTGGTTTTTGTACTTTTTACTTGAGATGTATTATTAGTACTTGGTATAGCCTCCTTTTGCCTTGAGCACTGCCTGGACCCTCCTAGGCATGCTTTCAATCAATTTCTGACACTCTCCAACTGGTATCTTTTCCCACTCCACCTGAATCCTCTTCACCATACCCTTGGGATGTGTCTCATACTCAACAAGTCTCTTTTTGAGGTACCACCAGAAATGCTCAATGAGGTCGAGGTCAGGAGACTGTGCAGGCCATACCATGGTCCTGAAATCTTGCTCTTCAAACCACTCCCTAATCTTGTTGCAAGTATGCTTTGGATCATTGTCCTGCTGAAAGATAATGTCAGGAGGATTGAGGCCATGATACCGCATGGTTTGTATCAGTTCATCCTCCAAAATTTGAAGGTAAATATCACTATCTATCCTACTATCTATCTTGGAAGCATAGCCAATTCCATCCCAAGTCATACAGCCCCAAATCATCACAGATCCCCATGCTTGATGGTACCTGTTACAATTTCATCTCTTATCTTATCTTATCAAGTCACATGACCACTATCACATGACCATGGGACATGTCACCTGACCAAGTCTAGGTCAAACACCTTCACTTTGTTCACATTCGTTCTAGACTCTTATTTCCCATGCTTTATTAATTTCTGCTACTCTAGATCATGACATCATTAATGATGTAGTACATTAGTCAGTGTTCCCAGACCTGCCCTAAACCACTGTAGTAGTATATAAGATGAATCCAAATGACAACCAGACTTCAGTCAAGTCCTGGTTGATTCCCCTAAATCATCCTCTTGATTCTCAGCAAGCCTAGTTAGTAGTGACCAAAGCCTTAACAGGTTTAGATTGCCAACATTAGGACTTGACTAGTTCACTTCCCTCACTACTACTCATCTTACCTTGCCATCATTCATGACAACCCCAGATCCTAGGGGCAAAGGGAATCTCTTGATACCTATCCACTCTTCACCTTTCATGTGCACTTGTGCTCCCTTGCTTTTATGTATACCCTTGCCATAAGCGAGTGAAGGGTGGTCTCATCTTAAGGAGCTGTCAAGGGATGTCCTCAAGAGGACTTAATTGGTTTAAAAACCACCTCAGCATGTTTTCATTTTGAAGGAGCCTAGGCTTGTGTCCATGTGAGGCACATTATTTTTAGAATTACTATTATGCATCTGGTAAATTGTCAAAAGAGCGGTCTTGTGCCCGACAACCCAGATTACCTACGATTTTCAAAGACTCTAGTCAGATGGCTGTTGACCTGATAGAGTAGAAGTTGGTGTTGACAACAGTCCACACTTCTTTCATTTTCCATACAAATGTTCCCAAGAGATCCCTCCAAGTCCAAGGAGATTGAGGTTTGCCTCCCCAGGTTTGCCTCCCCTCAGACAAAACTCAATTCGGAAACAACTACAAGTATCAAAGAGAGTTTTCCTACAACCCAAATGATGGCTACATTGATCAAACTGGAAGATACCACTTCTGGAATGGAGATTTAGCACAAACAAGGGCTTCCCCACCAGAAGAAGGAGTTCTATCTGATGAAGAACTTACCGAATCTGATCTAGACTCACAAGCTTCCCCCTTCCCAGGATATGAAGATCAAGAAAGGTGGATTCACTATTACCCAAGAAGGGAAGAGTACTACACTCCCACACCAGAACTGATCATCAACATCTTTGCCAATCCAGACTTCCTCCCTTACCTTCTAGATTGGATTAGAGAAAACAAACCCTTCAACAAAGCATTACTAAGGGCCCACAGAATACCTGAAGACCAAGCCTTAATTTTTAGGGCAAGAATATTAAGGGTCCAGCTCTTCAAAGATCACTGACCCCACCTTCAAGGGGCTATTGAGATTTTGGAAGAAGTACACAAAAGGCTAAATGATCTCCGAAATCTACACACCCCATCCCTCTCTCCCACACCAGAACCAGAACTAATCCTGGTTCAACAAGAAGAACAACATGTCACAGAACCCTTACAGGGATCTGCTTCCATTTGTTGACTCAAAAACCAATGACTCATCTGACAACCACTTAGGTGACCTGCCCTTCTCCCCAAGCTGGAACTCCAAATCGCCTCCCGCACCCACTCAAGAACCCAAAATGTCTGCCAAAATGATCTGCATGCTTTCGGATCAACTTCAAGCTCTACAAGAAGAGCTCACCAAACTTAAGAAAGAAGAGAAGAGGAGAGCATGAATGGAAAATATAGAAGTAAAAGTGTTGAAAAAGGTGGAAATGGTGCCAGATCCTGGTAGATATGACAGTAGCAAGGAAGACTTTGACAACTGGTCAATAAATCTGGTTCTGTATTTAAAAGGCAACCCAGAGTCCTTCATCACCAATGAACAAAAGGTTATTGCAGCCTTAACAAGGATTGGTCCTAAAGCAGGAGAAAAAGACAAAAATGGAGCTGGGCACTGGGCACACCAGCAATTAAAACATTTAATGAACAACAATGACTGGCCCACAGAAGAAACACTTGGAAAACTTCTCTTCCTACATTTCAAATCTGTAAATGAAGAAGACGAAGCTAGAACCAAACTGGAATGGTGTTGGCAAATGCCAAGTGAAACAGCTCAAGTCTTCACCACCAGGTGGCTAGGCCATTACTATGATACAGGAGGAGATCCATCAAGACCTGATGCAGCAGGGGTCAGGCTGTTCAAAAAAGCATTGGATGAAAAGCTCACTTGGCAAACCTATCAAGCCAGCAAAAGGAAGTCCTGTATTCAGGACTATGTAGAAAAAGCAAAGGAACTCAGGTCAAGACTCAATTCTTTTAAATTGCAAAAAACCAAGAAAATACAACAAGGGTCCTCTCAGGGAACCACCTACTGAGAAGGCCAAGCACAAACATACAGAGGATGAGGACAACCTATGGACATAGGAGCAGCCAACAGAAACTCCAAGTGCTTCAACTGTGCTAAAGATGGACACCTTGCAAAAGATTGTCCAAACCCAAAAAAAGAATGTACTGAGTGCAAGTTCCTTGGAGGAGAACATAAGATGAACTGCCAAAAAAGGGCACAAGGGCCTCAATGAAGGTCACAAATAAGAATAATGGGAGAAGAGAAGAAGGAAGAGAAGAAGGAAGAGCCTGCAGGAGACAAGGCTATAAAAGGAATGGACTTCGACTGCGCTGCGTATCCAAAGGAAGGACACTGTTGCCGAAATGTGGAATGAGATAACGAAGGAATATACGGAGAAAGGCGCGTACGCACAGACGGACCTGCGTACGCAATTCCTTGAGTCGAGGCTGACCAAGGGAGGCGATGTTCGCGAGTTCTTGAATGGACTACGAACGAAGCGGGAAGAGTTAGCAGCCGTCGGCGTTGACGTTGACGAGAAGGATTACCGATCGACGATCATAAAATCCCTTCCCGATTCGCTTGCCAACTTCGCTTCAACCCAACTTACCGCTGCGCGGCTTTTTAGCCCGACGAAGACGCTCGACCCGGATGTCCTCATTTCCGTGATAGCCGAGGAAGCGGAGCGCCAAAAGGCCAAGTGTCCCACGCATACCAATTTGATGGACCGAGACTGGGACGAGGCAATGTCCGCCGGATCGTTGGAGAGCTCGAATGGACGAGGTAGAGGTCAGCGTGGCCATGAAAGCCAATGGCGAAACTCGAGGAGAAGTCCACCGAAGTGCTGGGAGTGTGGCTCAACGGAGCACCTCGCCGCGTTTCATGAAGAGGAACAAAACGAGAAGAAACTTACCGATACGGAGGCCACCCATATCGCCTATGATGATAGCGACTCGGAAGATGGCGTATTCGGTGTTTGCGACGAGTCAAGTGACGACGCAGATGAAGAGGACAGCGGCGACTGGTTTTCGGTCACGGAGGAAGACGTCTTGGACGACGTGTGGAACCTCGAGGAGTCTGGAGCGCTGAGAGTCGACGACAAGGTGTCAGTCGATTGCGTGGACCCTGCTATGGACCTGGAGAACGTCGCGACGCGAGGAAACAACGAGCCGGATAAGCCGCTCAAGTCGAGAGCTGGCGAGGAGATCCGAGAGGCCAAGGAAACGGTCGAGAGGGCAGGCAGAAAGGGCGAGAAGGCCGAAGAGCGGAGAGGACAAGAGGCTGGGGCAGAGAGTCTAGGCAAGGGAGCCAGGGACGAAAGCGCCGCCAGCAAGGATCCTACCGCACAAGCCAGCCGAGAGGACGGCGGTGATAATGACATCAGCCGCGCGTACATGCTGCCCGGAATACCCTATGGAGACCAAGTCGAGATGGTGGAAACCGACGAAATAGGCCGAACGGTGAGCACTGAAGCTCACGAAGACGAGAACGTGGCGAGCGAGGCTCGGCCACAGCCCCTACACCTACCATCAACTGTCAGCGTATCGCTCGAGGGGGAGCGGGATGATCAGTTAGCGATCGATGACGCTGACGACGAGAGGCTGGGCACCACAGATGACGACCCTGGAGGGCGTGTACAGCAGCCGATGGCCCGAATGAACGACCTGATCGCGTGCCAAGACGAGACCACACGGGAAGACGACCCAGGAGGACCCAAGGATGGCGCTGAGCTGACAGTCAAGTCGAGCGCACCAGGGGGTCAGACCGTCGAGACCGTCGAGTTGGTCAAGGCAGCTGGCTACGAGGAGGGTCAGGACATGCACAAGGTCGGTCAGGACGCACCTACAGCTGTCGCAGATAACCTTGAAGGCCATCGCGTCGAGACCAAGCCCATGAAGAGCTCAAACGAGCCGAGCACGCCAGGAGGTCAGTCTAGTCAGCGGAGAACGTCACTCAGTCGGGCAGACCCGCAAACAAAGCCGGGTGGCCATGAAGACGTACCAAGGCATCCCAAGAGCCAATTGGAGGACTCAGGGAGCAGTACAGACCGTGATAGTGAAGACCGGGCGAGGCATCTAGTCAGAAGGCCACCAGACTGCACAGGCGCGAAGGACAGCGCAGATGTCGTGACAGACAGGTCTGGCAATGAAGCAGACGACGTCAAGGATCCGCCGGAGGTCCAGGAAGGTGCCAGAGATGATCGACGAGACCGTAGCAGCAGCGACGAAGGCACAACGAATGGCGCGAGCAGCGACTCGAAGGGAGTCAGGCTGAAGTCGTTGGCTATGAACGGGCCAAGTCAGTATCCAGAACGGCACGAGGACATGCCAGGGGACCCACCAGAGCTACCAGAACCGCCAGACGGAGCCGCGAACGCGCAGAGCAAACCCCCGAACGCTGAGCTCGAGGGGGAGAGAAGAGAGCCAACGAGCGTCGACGAGCTTACTAGAGACGAAGCGGACGCATCGACAGCGCAAGGACGCGATGGGAATGCCAGGAACAGGCCGAAGAACCTGCGAAATGCGTCAGAACATGTCGAAGAATGTCCAGAGCGAAGAGTCAAGAGCGACTCACTTCAAAGAGCGCCGCACAAGCAGGACGATCCGGGAGGCCAAGCGGCGGCACAGAGAGGCTGCAGGACGCATCTAGAATGCTCTAAGGATGACGGAAAGAAGCGCTTCGATGAAGCGAACGCGCTATGTCGATTTGAAGAGCCAGGAGGCCAGCAGGGTGACCAGGAGGCAGTCAAAGGCATTGAGGACCATTGGAAGCGCAGAAACGATGGTATGGGCGATGAATACGATGGGAGACGAAGCCGGATGGATGGCGCAACGAGCGTCGCGCGCTGCGACCCGAAACGAGTCGAAACGGAGTCGCTAGCTGACAAGAAGGCAAGTCAGTATGGACGGCGCGAGCGCACTGTGAGGAACGTACCTGGGCCATCCAAGCCGCCATTTAGACACCCCAGGCAAGCTGGCGAGCACCTGAACCTATCAGGGACCGCACCGAAGCTGCTAGCTACGAGGACGACGTGCCAGCAAATCGAATGTCACGTGAGCACAGCCAAGGACTCACCAGAACCACGTGACGGCCTGAAGACCGCCATTACGCTCACGCAAGATTATCAGCACCACGCACGCGCGAATATGTCGAGACATATGTTTGTTTTCATTTTCACCCACTGCATTGTTGACAACGACGAGATCCGCCCAAGCGCCAGTATGGTCGCCCACTCATTTACCAAGGTGTTACTGTCCCCCATGGTCAAGCATTTCGCCGTCGAACTCGGGTTGCGCACGGCTTGAGGGGGAGTGTTGGAATTAGCAAGCGCGTTGCCATCCCGATCTCATCCGGCCCGAGCGATCACCGGTGTGCAAGCGACCCACATGCGCCTCGGGCGGCACATAAACGCTCTCCATTCCCCAAGATGCGGTACCT
>JBBPKI010001285.1:0-13566 GCA_038089155.1 Nevesoporus exiguus
GCATTGAAGAGGTCAAAGGTGCATGGAAGGGGATAACAGTCTTTTTTGGTGATAGTGTTGAGGCCTTAGAAGTCAACACACAGGCAGAGTGATCTGTTCTTTTTCTTAATGAAGAGCATCAGAGCTGCATGCAGGAAATTGGAGGCCCAGATGAAGCTAATTTGAAAGTGTTCATCAATGAAGTCACAAAGGGTTTTTGGTTTTGGTGGGGAAGAGGGAGTAGAGCTTTCCTATTGGAGGGGAAGCACCTTCCTCCAGCTCAATCTTGAGATTGAAGGGCTGGTGAAGAGCAAAGGTGTCTGCACAATTCTTGTTGAAGATATCTGCAAACTCATGGCACTCCAAAGGAACTCTGAAGAGGTCTGCTTCTTCCAGATTGTTGGAGACAGCAGCAGTGCATGCCTTGGCCTGATCAAAAGACTGGAGGGAAATGATGAATTGGACAGAGCTATCTATCTTGCAAGTGTGCACAAAGACAGCAGCATTGACAAAGGAGATGGGGGGGAGCAAGTAAGTCTGGGGGCTTTCAGCAATTCCAGAGTGCACTCCAGGGGCAGAGTAGAGGTGTGTGAAAGCAGAGGCCCTAGAGGCATGGAGAGTGACATTTGACTTGGAATTCTACCTGTAGGGGTCATGAATGAGATGCTGCTTGTAACCCAATTAATCAACAGATTATAATGGGTCAGTCAGCTGTGTCCTAGAACCAACAAACAAAAAGAATCCAAGGAGGTGACATAAAATCTCTTGGAGGTTGAATTACTGGAGGGAAAGAGGAGGGAAAGTTCTACAGAGAAGGAGATAGTAGAGGATAATGAACCATCCAAAAGGCAAAGTAGAATTGGAGGTATGGAATTGGTAGGTATTTTATATTTTTTGATGAAGGAAGAATCAATGAAATAGTGAGTAGAGCTGGAGTTAATAAGAGTAGACACAGAAGGAATGGAAAACTGTGGAATAGACAAAAGGGGTTGTAGCAAATTAGAATTCAAGAGAGTGGATGCATTGAGATGTAACTCCTTCAGAGCACAGTCAGATTCAATGTGACTCCCAGCCTGAGTCATGGGAGTCACTCTATTTTTTTGCCTTGGAGAAGGTAGAGCTAGAACCAGACACTACTGGAGTAGTGGTGGCAGCCCTGGCCTTTGTGGTTCTAGAGGTTGACTTCAGACACTCCTTGGCAAAGTAGCCAGGTTGTCTACAAAACAAACATAAATTGTAGTCCAAGTAGCACTGATATTCCTCCAGGAGGAGTTTTTTGTCTTTGCCCAACTCAGACAAGATAGCAGGGTCAGGAGTACTGCCATTTTTACCTTTATTATTCCCTTTGGAGGAGCCAGAGGTGCTAGTAGCAGAAGTGGAGTTGCCTTTGGACTTGTTGTCCTTGGGCTTGGCAGAGGTGGATGCAGAGTTGTTGGAACTGGAGGCCTTGACTGTATGGTTGATTTCTTCCTTGTGCTTCCAATACCTATATATGGTTGATCTGCTGGGCAAGAGCCCAAAGATCATAAATGTTGTCCAGCTTACCCTGCCAGGATAACTCATCCTTGATCCAGTCTGGAAGTCTGTTGTAGCAACTCCAGTGGAGTGCACAAGAGCACCAGTTGCAGACTTGGAACATGAGATGGTTCCACTCAACAATGTACCTAGAGATACATTGTGAGTCTTTCATATGCAGTTGCTCAAGTTGAGCTTCTGTGTCAGTGACAGGGTCACGGGAACTGAAGTTAGATTGTAATTCAAATAAGAATATCTTCCAGTCAAACATCCAGAGCAGATGAGACTGCAGAGTTTCATCTCCAAGCAAATCTGGTTTGAAGTACTCTAGGGCAGAGCCCTTGAGATACAACTGCACAAAAGTTACCTTTGTTCTATTCTTTTTGAAGGACTTGAGGTTTGCTTGGAAGTTTAGCTCACACTGAACTATGAACAGATGGAGTTTCTTTGCATTGGTCCCATTGAATGGGTTAGATTCACAGACCTTCATTTTTGGAGCATTGGAGCCTTTTGTTAAAGTCTGGACTCTCCAAACTCAAGTCCAATTGGAGTTCTGGAGGTACTGAGGGGGGTTGACAAAGTTTGTCTTGGAGTTGGACCAAAGTCTGGAGTAGAGGTGTTGGAGCAGAGTTATGTAGAAAGGACATTGGCATAGGACTTATGTGTCGCACTCTTGAACAGGTCTGTGTCCTTATATTTCAGAGGAGTAGAGTTCTGACAGGAGGAGGAGGGGATTGCAACAAGGATCAGGAGAGGTGACTAAATTGATATTCATGCTAAGGTTACACAACAGAGGTACAGAGGTTTTATACTAAAAGGTGAACAGGGACATCAAGGATGTCAGGGAATGAGTGAGATAATATCAAGGGTCCATAAGGGATCAAGAAGGGATGGAGGAAGCGAAGAGATATACAAACAGAATATATGGAAGATATCCAGGTCCAAAGATAGCTGAGTTCCTGTGCAAGCACAGCCTTGGTCTGAAGTGGAGAAGTGGAGCTCCAAGCATGGAGGAAGTGGAGATGGACTGAGGAAGGTGGAGGAGGCCAGAGGAGGTGGAGATGGATGAGATGTCATGGATATGACAGTGCCTCCCCTTTAAGGCTGAGCCCTCAAGGCCTACAGTAAGCAGGGTTTCAGTGTAGAGCCAATCTAAGGAAGTGGTCAAGCTTCTTTGGAGAGGGTGCACCAATAGAGTGGATGATGGAGGTGCTTACTGGGCTGAGTCTGAGAATAATGCCATGTGGAGTTAGATGGAGGTTTCTGGACCAACTGGATAACTTGGAGTCCTGCTGAAGATGATCTGCTAGCTCTGAAAAGAGGCTCCAAGCCTTAGTGCAAGAGGGGTCAAGGAGTGCCTTTAGCACAACTTCTGATGGGGATGGATATGGATGGTGCACAAAGTGGATTTGGAGAGCACAGAGGGTGCATGAGTGGAGTGGAACAGATGGCAGAGATGGCAGAGTATGCAGAGTGGCAGTGGAGGACATGTGGAGGTGGCTAGACACTGGAGGATGAAAAATGGAGAGAGGAAAGGATTGGAGGAAACAGAAGATGAAACAGAGGGACTGGAAAACAGAAACTGAAAGAAGAACAAAGCATACAGAGGAAAGTGGATACAGAGAAACAGAAGATAGAGAGAAAGGAGACAGAAAGCCCTGGATGGGGGTCAGAGGTGCCCAGAGAGGGCCAGAGAGCAGAGGGCACTGGATGGTGCTGAGAGGGACAGAGGATGAAGGTCCTTGGAGAAGGGCTGGAGTTGTACACAGAGTGTACCAGAGGTGTTGGAGTAATATACTAAGTAAAATAAGAGAAGAATGGAAACATAAATGCAGAGGGGAAAATGAAAGTAGAGATGGAGGAGAGTGAAAGAAGTCAGAGGGCCCAAGAAAGGGGTCAAAGATGCCCAAAATGGGCTGGAGAATAGGAGGTGTAAGCCAGGTACCAAATGGTCCTGGAAATGGAGAAGGTAAAGATATATAAGTGTACCCAAAAGGTTGTAAAACTGGAGTAAGGCTGGAGTTATGGAGGGAAATGGAACAAGTCTAGAATGAAAAAGACAGAAAACAGGGTATAGAAATGAAATGAAGTCAACTGCAAAAATTCCAGAGTTATACCAGAGTTAAGCTGGAGTAATCAGATGGAAATGGAGGAAAATGGAGGAGCACATCAATGTGCCAGAGAGAACAGAAGGCAGAGGAAGTGGACAGAGTGAACAGAGAAAATGCAAGATAAAGAACAGATGGAGGAAGACTGGAGCAGATATAGAAACGAAGATGAAAACAGAGAAAAAGTGGAGTTATCTGGAGTTATCTGGAGTCATCCAGAGTTGTACACAGGGTACCAGAGGTGAATAAAGCAGAAGGAAGATAAGAAAATAATGCTTGACTACATGGAGGGTGAAAGAAAATGCCAGAGTTGGCAAAAGTCCAGAGGAGAAACAAAATGAGAACCAAGGAACCTGAAAGCAGTCAAAAGCAATGGAATCATGATGTAGCATGGAGTGGTCTGGAGTTGAACTGGAGGTATCAGAGTTGAATGCCAATGGGTACACTAGGTACTGGAGTGCTTGAAGACAGAACAGAAAAAAGATTGAAAAGCAATGAAGAAGCAATTAGTCTAGAGCTGAATAGAAAAGTAAATGGAAACAGAGAAACAGAGGAACTGAATAAATACAACTCTGGAGGATGCCAGAGTGCAACAAAAGTGTACCACAAGGATACCAGGTAGTCTGGAAGACAGAGAAGGAAACCTATAGGCCCTAGAAAATGGGCTGGAGGAGAATGCTAGAAGGAAACTCAGATATGGCCAAATGAGGGGACTGAGGATCTCAACCAAGCAGCCAGAGGAGGGTTAAGCAGAGGTGTACCTTGAGGGTACAAGAGGTGAAATCAGAGTTGAAGCGGAGGCTTCAGAGGGATAACTCCAGAATGACTGAAGTGAAGATACTAGAGGGTGTGCAGTGAGTGCACCGGAGTTGAAGGATGGAGATAATAGGGTGAGGCAGTGGTGGGTGGTGCCTCCCCTTTAAGGCTGAGCCCTTGAGGCCTGAGAGGAACCTGAGAACACTGACCATGGAGTACATAAATGAAAATGAAAAAAATTAAAACAGAAGAAAAATATCAGAAGGGTGAAAAGACAAAGGAGATGGCAAAGAATGAAAATTATTGGAGTTGATTGGAGTAAAAGTGAAGGTAATCAGAGGTAACTCCGGAGTAAATTGGAGTAAGATGAGGTAATTGCAGTATGGAAACAGAGAATAAAAAGAAGAAAAAACAGAGATGAACAGATGGGACAGAAAGCAGAGAAGTCCTGAAGAAGGAAATGATGCTGGGTATTGGAGGTTGGCATGATCCGTCCATACTTTGAATTCTTCTGCCCCCTCAAGGTAATGCCACCATTGTTCTAAGGCAAGAATGATTGCGAGCATTTCCTTATCCACAATTGGGTAGTTCCACTGCTCGGAGGTCATGGAAGCAGAGGAAAAGGTAACAGGGTGCCACTTGTCTTCTTGTTTGATTGAAAGGACTGCACTGGTTGTGAAGTTTGAAGTGTCCGTCTCTAGGCGAAACTTGCTATTGTTATCAGGGTATGTGAGTATAGGTGCCATGGTGAAGGCTTCTTTGAGCTGATGAAAAGCTCCTTGTTCCTGGGGGCCCCACTGCCAGGGTTGGTCTTTTTTTGTGAGATCATTCAAGGAGTGAGAGACTTTTGAAAAGTCCTGAATGAACCATTGGTAGTAGTTTGCTAGTCCAAGAAAGCTACAGACTCCTTTGACGTTTTTGGATTTTGGCCATTCAAGGATGGCTTCCACCTTGCCTTTTTCCATTTTTATCCCATCAGTGTTAACTACCATTCTGAGGAATTCGACTTCTTTTTGCTTAAAAAAGCACTTTTCTGATTTGAGGAATAAGTCATGTTCCCTCTTTAAGACTTCTTTGACAATTCTATCATGTTCTGCTTTGTCATCTGTCTTGGTAAAAATCATTATGTTGTTGATATATACTATGACAACTCCATCCAGATCAGCAAAGATTTCATTCATCATTTGCTGGAAGGAGGCTGGGGCATTGCATTGTCCAAAGAACATTACTAATGGTTCATAGGCTCCTGAATGGAATACAAATGCTGCCTTCCATTTATCTCCTTCTTTGATATGTATATTGTTATAGCCCCATCGAAGATCTAATTTTGTGAAGAGCTTCACCCCTTGGAGTTTATCCACTAATTGGCTTATAAGTGGTAAGGGGTAGTTATTTTTGATGGTCCATTCGTTAAGATATTGTAATCTTGGACCAATCACTTCTTTCCATCTTTCTTGGAAATAAAAAAGACAGGGGAGGTTTGTGGGGACCTAGATGATCAAATATAGCCTTTTCTTGTCTGTTCTTCAACAAAGCTTTTTAATTCTTCCATCTCGTCTTTGCTCATTGGAAATATTTTTGCCTTTTTTGGTTGAAAGCCAGGCTTCAGCTTTATCTCATGATCCCAGGGTTTTCAGAGTGGGAGTCTCTCCAATTCCTTTTTACTGAATATGTCAAGGAAGTGGTGATACTCTGAAGGAACCATTTCTTCGAGGGTTAGTTCCTTTTCTTTTGGCCTTTCTAGGTTCTTGATGAATCAATGCATGGTTGAAGTGTGCTTTAATTCCTCTTCTTCTTCTTTGGCCAATTGTGTTCCTCAGTCTGATGCATATAGCAGGACCGCAGACACCTTGTCATTGTTACTTCTCCTTTTGTCCAGTTTATTGTTGGGTTATGCTTGGCTAGCCAGGTATACCTGAGGATCATATTGTTCTTGCCTAAGTTGGTGACTTCTGCAACTAGGCGTTCGCAATGTCCTTGATAGTTGAGGATTATCTCAGCTTTGTGTGTGACACTCCCTGCCAAGTTTTTGGTTCCATCAACATTAAAGACTGGAATTTCTTGATCTAGTTTTTCTAGAGGGAGTTTAACTTGTTCTGCCTACTTTTGGTCTATAAAAACTCCATTTGCTCCACTATCCAATAGGGCTTGGCACTGATATCTTTTGTGCTTGGTAGTGGGATGTGCGATAGAGATATCCATTAGGATCTCTTGTTGCACCTTGGTGTTTTGTAGGAGGATTCATTCTGGGAAACTATCCTCATAAATATTTTTTTGTTTTTCTTTGATCAAATTAAGCCTGCATTCCTGTGCAGCAAGCTCCTTGTGTGGAGACCTGGTCTTGGATGGTAAATGTACTCTATAGATAGGCTCGGAATCCGAAGAATAGCATGTGGAGGAGTCCATTTCGTCGTTGTTATTTTGTCCATTTTGTACATAAGGGGAAAGTAAAGAGAAACTGTTTTTTGTATTTAATGACGGCTTCTGAGATCCCAGATTTCTCAGTTGCTGTAACCTTTTCCCTGTTTTTTCATTTCCGTGTCGTGTAGATCAAAAAAGTAAGCTTTCATTTGATCAAAGTCCATTTCTTTTATGACCTTTGCTTCTTTCAGTTCTTCCTTCTTCTCTTCTTCCTTCTTCTCTTCTATGCTTTGTATTTGGGGGTGCCTTTGGGGTCCTTGTGCCCTCCTTCAACAATTCACTTTGTGTCCTCCACCGAGGAACTTGCACTCAGGACACTCCTTTTTGGGATTCAGGCAGTCTCTAGCTATGTATGTGCCCTTCCTTATCGCAATTGTAGCACTTTGAGTTTCATTGTCTCAGTGCTCCAATGTCCATTGGTTGCCCTCACCCTCCATAGGTTTGGGCTTGTCCTTCTTTGTATGTGTTGGTCTGTGAAGACCCATGTTGGACTTTTTCTGTTTTTCTTAATTTAAAGGAGTCTAGTCTTGATCCTAGCTCCTTTGCCTTTTTGATATAGTCCTGAATACAAGACTTTCTTTCTCCTGCTTGGTATATCTGCCAGGCCAGTTTCTTGTCCAATGCCTTTTTGAACAGTCTCATTCCAGATGGATCAGATTTAGAGGAATCTCTTCCTGTATCATAATAGTATCCTAGCCATCTAGTAGTGAAAACTTGCGCCATTTCACTGGGCATTTGCTGACACCATCCTAATTTGGTTCAGGCTTCATCTTCCTCGTTTACCGACTTGAAACATTGGAAGAGGAGCTTTCCTAACATTTCCTCAGTGGGCCAGTTGTCATTCTTCATGTAATGTTTTAGTTGCTGGCAGGCCCAGTGGCCAGCTCTGTTTTTGTCTTTTTCTCCAGTCTTGGGACTGATCCTTGTTAAGGCTGTGATGACCTTTTGTTCGTTTGTGATGAAAGACTCTGGATTACTTTTTAAATACAGTACAAGGTTCATAGACCAATTGTCAAACTCTTCCTTGCTACCATCGTATCGTCCCAGATCTGGGACCATTTCCACCTTTTTTGATACTTTTACTTCTGTGTAGTCCACACGACCTTTGCCCTTTTCTTTCTTAAGCTCTTCTAGCTCTTGTTGTAGAGCCATGAGCTGGTCTGAAAGCATTCAGATCATTTCGACCAACATTCCTTCTTGTGTGGGAGTGGGTGCGGGAGGCGATTGGGAGATCCGGCTGGGGGATGAGGGCCAGTCATCAGAGAGGTCATGCAATGAGTTGTCTGTTTCTGAGCTTGCAAACGGGTGCAGGTTTCTGTACAATGTAGTGTCTTTCTTGTGGAACTGGTTCTATTTCCAGTTCTGGGGTGGGAGAGAGGGAAGGGGTGTGAAGATTTTGAAGGTCATTCAATCTTTCTTGCAACTCTTCTAAGATTTCAATGCCTTCCCTTATCTGAGGTCAATGGTCAAAGAGCTGTACTTGTAGGACTCAGGCTCTAAATGCTAGCGCCTGGTCTTCAGGGATTTCATGTACTTGCAATAAGATTGGATCAAAGGGCTCTCCTTCTCTGATGCAGTCTAAGAGATATGGGAGAAAGTCAACATCTTCAAAGATGTTGACTAAAGGAACAGGAGTAGGGGTGTGGTATAGATCTCCATTTTGTGGGTGGTAATGTTCCCACTCTTGTTCTTGTCTTCTTTGGATATCACTGTAAGGGGTGGACTAATGTCATCCGGTTGGATCTTCTGAGTAAACCCTTTCATCTGGGGTTGATCCTCTTGTTTGTGCCAAATCTCCATTCCAAAGGTGATATCTCCCAGTTTGGTCTATATAGCCGTCATTGGGATTGAAGGAAAACTCTCAGCGATATTTGTAATTGTTGTCAAATACTGTTTCTTCTGAGGGGAGGCAAACCTCAATCTCCTTGGACTTGGCAGGATCTCTTGGGAACATTCATATGAAAGAAGTCTTTAAGAAGTGTGGATTGTTGTCTACACCAACTTCTACTTGATCGGGACAATAGCCTCCATGACTCAAGTCTTCGAAAATGTAGAGTAAGTTGGGCTGGTGGGCACAAGACTGCTCTTACACCAGTTTACCAACTGTGTACTAGTGATTCTAAAAGTAATGTGCCTCATGTGGACATGAGCCTAGGCTTCTTCGAAATGAAAACATGCAGAGGCGGTTTTTAAACCAATTAAGAGCTCTTGAGCTCACCCCTTGACGGCGACCTAAAGTCTAACTGACCTTCACCAGCATATAGCCAGGGTGTACATAAAAGGAATAGGAGCGCAAGTGTGCGTGAAGTGTGAAATATGGGTAGGTAACAAGAGATTCCCTTTGTGTTAAACACTAGGGACAAACTCTGGACTAACTTTGGACTTCAGAGTTAGGTTAGTCGAATGGGACTTGGCTTCACCTTATGTGGTGTGCCTTTGCAGAAAGTCCAGTGTCCTGAATTTGCGGAGGGTTGGAGTTTGGAGGAGAGTCTCGGACTCAAGACAAGAGGAGATCGTCAGATCAAGACAAGGACAGGACAAGATTAAGTCAAGGTTAAGTTGAGATTTGAACTGAGGTATCTACTGACAAAAGTAGAGACTTTATATACTAAGAGAGGTGAGATCAGGTAAGTCTTCAATGCGCGCAGGCACAGAGGTAACTATGTAAGTGAAACAGAAGTCAAGATAAGACATTAAGATAGAATGGGAATAGAGATGTCAAGATAGAACATAAAGGAAAAGGTCTGAAGTCAAGGTCTATCATATTGAGTGAGAACGAACCAGAGGATCAATGGAGTTGATCTGGAGTTGAGTGCATGTGTGTGACTGGAGGAACTAGGCCGGAGTAGGCCCGGAGTGACCGGAGTTGGATGAGATATGACAGTATCCCCCTCTTAGGCCTGAATCCCTGAAGGCTGTTAGCACATGACTCCATTGATTGGTTTCGGAGTCCGAAACAGAGTTTGGTTCATCTGTTAAAAAAGAAACCTGTGTGCTCGGAGTCACTTCATCCACACCACTTATCACCATGTCTGACATATCCAATATCAAGACCTGGTCTGATGACCACCTGGTGGAGGATGAGAACAACGATGACATGCTGTGGCGTGCAAAGGCTGGCGAGTGGAGGAGATGGGTCAGGGTCAAGAAGAAGGAGGAGGCGCGAAGGAAGGTGGCGGAGGAGGCCGCAAAGAAGCGGGCAGAGGAAGAGGCCGTGAAGAAAAGGGTGAGTGGTTTTCGGTGAGGTGACTCGGACTAACTGGAGCACAGGCAGAGCAGGTATGGGTGGAGCAAGCACAGGTAGGGCCAAGCAAGGGCAAGGGGAAGGTGAGGACACTAATGATGCTGGAGTGCCGGAGGTGCGAGGAGCAGGGCCTGATGTGCAAGCAGGTGTCAGGTAAGTCGATGGCATGCTTGGAGTGCCGGGATGCGAAGGTGAGGTATGAGCAGCCCAGAGAAGATCTGTAGTCATGGATGAAATGGCAGTAGAAATTAGTGAATCTGAGGAAAGATTGAATATCTCAGACCTTCCAGGGCTTGGGCCAGTCAAGAATGGCTTTGACTTTCTTGGGGGACATGGTAAGTCCAGAGGGTGAGAGTCAGTATCCAAGGTACTCAGTGGAGTTGGTATGGAATTTGCATTTATCAGGTTTAGCATAAAGGCTGTGTTTCCAGAGTCATCAGAGGACTTCACGGACATGCTCCCTATGGAAAGCCTTGTCAGCAGAGAATATAAGAATGTCATCCAGGTATACGATCACAAAGACATCAAGGAGAACAGCGAAAATAGAATTGACAAAGCGCTGGAAAGCCCCTGGAGAGTTGGTCAGTATGAAAGGCATGACAAGCCATTTGTAGGAACCATAGCATGTCCAGAACGAAGTCTTCCATTCATTGCCCTCAGCAATGCAGACGAGATGGTATACATGCCAGAGGTTGATTTTAGTATAGATTTTTGCTTGGGCTGGAGCATCGAGGAGGTCGGAGATGCAGGGAAGGGGGTAGCGGTCTTTTTTCATGATCTTGTTCAGTCCTCAAAAGTTGACACAAAGGCAGAGTGAACTGTCCTTCTTGTGGACAAAGAGGATCGGAGCAGCGTGAGCAGAGGAGGATGGGCGGATGAAATCCATGGTGAGATGTTCGTCAAGGAATGTCCAGAGGGACTCCAGCTCAGAGGGTGAGAGGGAATAAGTGACGCTGATAGGAGGAGAAGCTCCTTCTAAGTCGATCTTTAAATCAAACTTGCGGTGTAGAGCAAGGGTATCAGCCTTGCTCTTGCTAAACATATCTGCGAAGTCATGATACTCTGGAGGAACACTGGAGAGATCAGCTGGATCGGGGGCAGTGGATGCAGCACGAAGGTCACTTTCCTTAGAGTGGAGTTGCAGACTAAACTGCACAGAGCCCTCAAGACAACAGGTGAGTGCAAAGGCTGGAGCACTGATCAGTGCGATCAGCAGAGCCTTGTGCTCGGAGAAATACAGTGGATCGGTGGAGGTAGAGTCAGCCGGAGGCAAGGGGACCAGAGCCAGAGTAGGCAACACCAGAGTAGCTGGAGGCTGCAGAGATGAGCTTGTAGGTGCTGGAATGGCTGTTCTGGTGTCCAGAATGAGATACTGCTCAAAATCCAGTCAATCAATGGATTGTAGCAGGCAAGCCAGTTGTGTCCCAGGACAATGAAGCAGGATTCATCTAGTGGAGTGACATAAAATGTCATCGGAGTGATATCACCAGTTTCAAAACAAACAGAGAGGTTGACAGCTTGGGAAAGGATAGAATTGGAGGTTCTGTTGAACAACTGGAGTTGTATCGGAGGAACAGAGTAGGTCGAAAGTGCATGTTTATTCACGAAAGTGGAGTCGATGAAGCAGTTGAAGGATCCAGAGTCCAACAACGCAGGAAATGCAGGAATGTTGTAAGAGATTAGAGAGACAGATGGCATAAGGGATCTGGGGTCTAAAAGAGTGGACGCGTTGAGTCAGATCTCCAAGGGTGCACAGGAAGAGTCAATGCAACCTCCTGTTTGTGCAGAGTCATGGAGGCTGCTGCTTATTTTTTCGCCTCAGAGGTGTCTGGTTTAGCTTCTGGAGTTGAAGTCTTGGTGGCATGAGCCTTAGCTGCGTGGGACATGGACTTAGGATAGTCCTTGGCTACATGTCCAGCTAGATCGCAAAACATGCAGAGGTTGTTGTCGAATTGTCGCTTGCGTTCCTCAGCTGTAAGCTTACTGTCTTTTCTGAGCTTGGACAACAAGTCCAGCTTCAGAGGTCCAGAGGCTTTAGAAGAGCTGGAGGAATTAGCAGACTTGCCTTTCAATTCCTTAGAACCGGAGGTGCTAGCAGAGTTGAAGGACGAAGCAGTGGGCTTGTCAGGCGCTTTGGCAGGGCTAGCAGAAGACTTTGCCTGACGGCTAATCTCTGACTTGTACTCCCAATAATAAGCATCGATAGCCTGAGCAAGTTGGCAGAGTTCAACAAGGGTAGGGGGTTTGCCAACACATGAGATTTTGTCCTTGATACAGTCCAGAAGTCTGTTATAGAAATGGTGCCAGAGGGCACCTTCTCCGTAACTCCGGACTTGAGATGCAATCTGATTAAATTCAACAACATACTTGTTAATCTTTTGACTGTCCTTCATCGTCAAATGGTTGAGCTGATGCTCTACGTCTCTGACAGGGTCGTGTGGTCTGAAATTGGTCTGGAGTTCTAGGACAAACTCCTTGAAGTTGTCCATCCAGATGGGCCAGAGATCCAGATCTTCCATCTGGAGAAGGTCCAGTTCGAACCACTCCAATGCCATACCCTTGAGGTAAGACTGGGCAAAGGTGACTTTAGTGTGGTTGGTGGCGAAGGCTTTAGGATGATCTTGGAAGTTCAACTTGCATTGAACCAGGAAAACCCAGAGTTTTTGGGGGTCGGTTCCGTCAAACTGGTTCAGTTCCTGGACTTTGGTCTGCTGTGAGGACTCAGATTTGCAACGAGAGAAGCGAGTGAGGCTGCGAATGGCACTGGCAAGTTTGCCGAGCGTATCGTGTGGAATAGATTCGTTATCCGTGGAAGGATCAAAATCATCCTTGGGGAGGTCAGAGTCACTACTGGAGGGATTGGGATCACCTCCGGGGTTGTCCGGAGCGCTGGAGTGGATGCTCAGGTTCACTGGAGTGTGGAGCAATGCTGAATTCGACCGAGGGGCTTCTTTGTCAAGGGATTGGTCATTGACAGGTAGCTCTTCAATGTGAGCTTATGGAGTGGGAGAGTGTGGGGGCGCTGGCGTCTGAGATGCCGAGCCTGGTGTGCATCTAGCAGAAAAGCTACGAAATTGGTTGACGAGGTTGGGGCCTCGGCAACTGCTGCTAAAAGGGCATAGGACGTCAGGCACATTTGCGAGTGCATGAGAATGGGAACAGATAACTCTGGTTGCCATATTGGCGAGGCCTTTTGCAATTTGGGAGTTTGAATCTACTGTTAAACACTGGGGACGAACTCTGGACTAACTCTGGACTTCAGAGTTAGGTTAGTCGAATGGGACTTGGCTTCACCTTATGTGGTGCACCTTTGCAGAAAGTCCGGTGTCCTGCATTTGCGGAGGGTCGGAGTTTGGAGGAGAGTCTCGGACTCAAGGAGATTGTCAGATCAAGACAAGGATGGGACAAGGTTAAGTCAAGGTTAAGTTGAGATTCGAACTGAGGTATCTACTGACAGAAGTAGAGACTTTATATACTAAGAGAGATGAGATCAGGTAAGTCTTCAATGTGTGCAGGCACAGAGGTAACTATGTAAGTGAAATG